>CABFVZ010004548.1:0-47228 GCA_902151445.1 Timema monikensis | reverse complement strand
AACTGGGGAAGAGGAACAACAGAGGGCAGATATTAATAGGGCCACATGAACTGGGGAAGAGGAACAACAGAGGGCAGATACTAATAGGACCACATGAACTGGGGAAGAGGAACAACAGTGGGCAGATACTAATAGGACCACATGAACTGGGGAAGAGGAACAACAGAGGGCAGATGCTCAATGAATTCTGCCAGTGGAATAACCTGGTGGTAGCAAACACCTGATTCAAGACACAAAAGACAAATCTATACACATGGAAGAGTCCAGGAGACATAAACAGGTACCAAATAAACCTCATTCATGTCAAAGATCGGTTTAGAAATGGAGTGAAGGATGTGAAGACAATGCCAGGTGCCGACATCAATTCAGAACACAACCTGCTGGTGACGTACATTGAAATAAGAGTGAAGAGGATCATGAAAACAAGCATGACTTAGAAAAATTAAAAAGCAAAAGAGTATAAGTGCAGAAGGGAAGTGTAATAGTGTTAAGAATATGTTTTGAAGGTGTTGGATGACACAGTTGGAAAAGTGAAGGACAGTTCAAAATCCCTAGGTAGCAACATATATGGTTCATAAAATGGAAGAAAGAAGAAACTGAATAAACACCAACAAAGAATAATATATGAAGCTAAACAATAAGTTAAGGAGAGTAACAGGTAAAGCGAGAAAAGACTATAAACTTTATAGAATAGGAAGGTATGACTTCATGTACCAAAAAGCAAAGGAACTGGAGGGAATGAAAACAAAGGTGTGCCAACATAGAAATATTTCTGCAGGATATGTGACAATAGGTACAAACTACACCCTGTACAGCACTTCCTTATACTTAAAGGGCACTTCTATTCTCCATAAGAGGTTTATCACATACTTATAGAATAAATCTCCCTGCTGTCCTCTTCCTATTAGAATCTCTCTACTCCCACTTTTCATCTCAATCTCACTTGCAAGATATTTTACATTTTGCTCATTTCTCAGCTCTACTACATCCAACTGTATAGTTTACTAAGCCTTACCCACTTCCCTGTCATTTCCATCACTTTACACTTTGCTGTGCTCAATTTAATTTCACACTTTTTTCACTTCCTCATTGCATTCCTGTAGTTGTTACTGACTGTACCTTCTTTTCCTTCTCCCACTATATCACCACCTCAGCAAACATAATGACTTTTATTCTTTCATCTTAAAGTTTTCTTGTCACTTTATTCATTACCAGTTCCACTACAAATAGTAATTTTGAGTGTGTTTAATGGTTCACTTAATTTTTTATTTGGAACCATTCCGTTTAAGTACAACTCATGTTATCCTCATACATGCTTTTCACTTTCATTAAAACTCCTCTTTTCAATTCAGCCTCCTCCATTGCTTTCCAAACTTTACTTCTATCCACACTATCATCTCCATATCCATAAATTATACCATTATTATTCCTACCTTATTATTATACCTTCTTTCCATCAGCTGTTGTATGGCAAAGATCAAGTCTATTGTAGACCTCTGTTCCCTAGATCTGTGCTGTTCCTTTCACCACCTTCCTTCGATTTTCTTTATTATTCACTTTACAGTATCTCCTCATAAAATTTTGTGCAGTGGAGCATCAGCATCATTCCCCCATGGTCTGTACACCTCTTCTGTCTCCTTTCTTAAAAATCAATACCATAATTCCCTTTTTTCAGTCTTCTGGTACCTGGTTCTACTTCCAAACCCCTTTCAACACCCTGTATAATCATTGTATACCAACTTCACCTACAGCTATGAACATTTCCAATCATTTCATACACACCCGGTGCTTTTCCTTGTTTCATGTCCTCTTTAATGTGGCCTACACATTTTTCCATTTGGGACCCATTTCCTCATCTTCTGCTAATTATTCATGTTCCTCTGCTTCACTCATCCCGTTCATCTTCTGGGTTAAACATCTTCTTAAACAATACCCTTCATAGTTCCTTTTCTTCTTCTCCTGTCTTCAACATTTTTCCTTCTTCATCCATCATTCTAACTTCTTGTATTTTCTCTCTTCTCCTGTTTCTTATCTAACTATATAACACTTTCTTAATTTCTTCCAAATCCCTTTCCATCATTGCTGTCTATTTTTAAATCCAATTCTTTGTGGCATCTTGTACCACAAACTTCACTCTTGTTCTCCCTATTCTATGACTCTATTTCCTCATTCCTATTCTTAGAGCTGAATGAGACTATACAAATAAAATGGTGTAGGATTCCAAACAAGCCTTATTAACTTATTAAGGCTCAACAAATTAACTAACATGGTGGTTTAATACTGGTATTCAAAATTTCACAAATAGAATATTAAATTCTAAAATTTTGAATTAAGTTTGAATACAAATAACTTATAAATTACTATTTGAATATACCTTCTCTACACTAAGCTAATCAGCCCCTTTCTGATGACTATTAGTGCAATGATTACGTGTGGTTTCGCCTATGCACGTCATCAATCACACACACACAAATCAGCTCATCAGACCCTGACAATCTACCTTTTTAACTACTGTTTATAATAAAAACCCTCCCTTTCAACAACACATATCTTTTTCCCACCCATTTGACATTACAACTTCTTTAGGACCTTGGCCACTTGACAACATGAACTATCCATCTTGAACAATGAGAACTATAGACTCTATAGTCACCTGGCAATGGGGACAGAAAGGATTCAGTCAAAATTCTCAAGATATGTCATATTTTCCAGCTAATCAACTAAAGTGACATAGGGTTGTACTGACCTGTGACGGCAGCCTGAAGACTGGCTTCCATGTCCCAGGGCGCTATTTCACTGAAGTGTACCCTGCGCAGTAGCCGAGGCAGGCAGGATAATCTTTGTGGCAGATCCCAGCGCACCCAGCGGGTCACAATTCGCAGCACTTCTCCTTCAGGGCAGTCTACAGGAAAGTCGCAGGCAAGAAGGTGCTCAAGCTGGCCTGGAGACAGGCGGTGGAAGTCAGGTTGGCGAGAGAACTCACACAGGTGGCCACACATGAGTCTATAGACACGGCGACGTAGCTGCGAGAGCGAGTAAGTCTCTGCAATGGTGGCCAAGTCAACACAATTTTCCAGGTCCAACTGGGCCTACAGCAACAAAAATAGAGTTATGCCAATTCACTTCTAGTATATTAAATGCCCTAGAGTAAAATATATATTCGCATGGGATGAATCATAGAAATTTATAGGAAATTCTTTGTTTAACATTCATGATTAAACCTTAATATAAATCAAAAGCCAATTATCAGCTATGAAACAATATATAGCTAAATAATTTCAAAAGAACCTAGTATGAAAATTCTGGAATGTACAAAAAATAACAAAAATCGAATTAAAAAATGTTTGGAAGTAAAAACAAATTAATTACAATTTCATTATAAACTGGTATAGTATCCTGAAACAGTAAAGTTGCAAATGTGTCAATTTTGCCATAATATGAGTTTAAACGTATTAAAATACTTGTGTGTGATGAGTTTTTATATTGTAAAAAATTACTGAAATTATTTCTCAAGTAAATTAGAGCTACAAATAAGAAATAAGTATGCGTGTGTGGAAAAGAGTTTCAAGGTGGCATCTTGTTAAGGAAGAAATAATTAACTTAATCAATAATTACACTAAAATACTATTCTATCATGTTTTTACTAAATCTTTAAGGAAAGAAAATCTGTTCCCACTATGGTAAGTAGAATACAAATTTAGAGATAGAAGAAGGTAGAATCATATTAACAGGTAGAGCTCTGCAAGTATACAAACTTTCAAGTTTTTAATGGATAAATGGGTTCAATCTTTGAATTGTGTTTGGCTGGATGCTGTTTGAGAGTTGTCAAGTGGGCAGGCCGAAGAGAGGAACAGGGTAGTGTGCAGACATTGGAATGTTTTACTGCTTGTTGAATGAAAGAGGGTAGGAGACAGCACATAAACAAGGCAATAAAGACATAACCCACTAAAAAACATTTACACACAAAAAAAAAAAAAGCGTGAGATCTAAGAGAGTAACAAGATCTACTTACAATATATTTCCAAATAACTGATCATTTCTCTTAAGATTTTCAAGGTTCGCAAATCTTATTTTAAGTCTTTAGTTAAAGCATATAGGAACATTTTTTTTTTAGTTCTACATCTTACTACTTGTTCAGGTTATACACTTATGTAATAATTGCACTAATGATTTTTAGGAATTAAGAATATATTTATAAGAAGTTTATTAGGGGTGGACGGCAGCAAATATTTGTATCGGGCGGGAATTACAAAATTACACTCGAGCATGGGCAGATTTGTGTGGGTATTTCATTTTGCAAACAATTTTGTCACAGGCCTATTAAATTTCAAATTTCAAGTTAACAGTCACATTTTATTAAAAAACATATTTAAATAGTGGGTTTATGCTCAAGAATTTATATTTAATAGAGTTAATATAGTTAGTATGCACAAAACTTGGAACATACATAAATCAAAAACGTGTTTACATGAAGCAAAATGGTGGTTTCATATTTAATGCATTGACAGGAAAAATTAAATTGTAGCAATGTTGATTTTGCTATGTTGTAGACTTGCAACCTATGAGAATGGTTATCATAGTTTTGTTGAAAGCAAAGATAATAGTTTATGAAATAATAAAATAAATACTTACCTTTGTTTAATATTAGTTGAATTGAAATAATTCAACTATAAATATCAGTTAAACACTATTCTTTTCAAAATTTGAATTAGAGGTTAATGCTAACATGGTATTTTATACTTACCAAGTTCTTGAGATGGCCGATCAAAATACGGGCATAAAAAATATTCCCCCGACATTCCGAGATTTTTAGATGACAGATTTATTACTCGACCACCCCTAAAGTTTACACACACTTTTTGAAGCTGAATAATTTAAGAATTTTTGTGTTGTAGAATTTGAATAGGTTTTACATAATTTTTCTTTAATATCAAAACTTTTTGTGAATATTAGATATAAGAAATATAAGAAAAGGTGTATTTTAGGAGAGAAACCTACCAACTGTTTTTTTTTTACCATTTTGTATTCCCACACACCCCCCCCCCCTCATTTTTGGGAAAAGAGAAGGAGAGGGAGAGAGTGTGAGCGAGTGTGGGTGTGTGAGTGAGTGAGTGAGGTCTCTAAATAAGTTTTTTAAGGTCCTGTATCTCACTAACTGCCTAAACTAGAAATATCAACTGTGGAAAAATGACTAAATTAGTTTGTCTGATAGTATGTTATATATTTTTATGTTCCTAACATTTTTGAAGACGGGTCAGATGGGGGGAGGAGGGCGATGAGGAGGAGGTGGAGAAGAGGGGGGCACTACTTAGTTTAATACTGTATCAAGTACACCTTAAAGTTAAAGTGTATTTTGTACATCCTAAATTACTGATTTAACTTTCTTATTTAATGGTGGAGATGCTTCTCCCTCCAGGATATTGTCAAAGTCAGCACCAAGCAAACCGTCACAATGCACATAGGAAGGGAAATGAAGGGTTATTTATAGCCGAGTCTTCACACCCAGTCATATGTTCAAGAATATTGGTTTAAATTGTACTTAAAGGAGTTTAAATTCAAATCAGAAATATTTGTTATTACTAATTAAAAAATAATCATATTAATGACTATGAGGCATCATTGTCAATTTATTTAAATTTGTCAGTTCAGCAAACATCTGCTTGAGAGACCCAATCAAACATTTCAAAACCAAGACCCTCAATAAGCACTGTGTAGCTAGATATAGGCATAGGAAAGCTGCCTTGACTGCTGTTGAGAGGAGTTTTGAAATAACACTTTTATTAGCATCTTGTCTTACACCTTTGTACTAATTACAGTAATGGTTTTAGGGATAAGGAAGATTTTTAATTGAGAGGAAGTGCACCCGCATTTTTGTGGAAGTAGAGTTGAAAACCACTTAGGTAAAACCACCCCAAGTGCACCTGACCGGGATCGAGCCTTAATTTTCGCATATTCGGCAGTCTAGTCCAACACGAAATTAGCATGTTAGACCACCGAAGCAAGTGAATAACTCATTTAATGGAAAGTTTGTGTATCAATGTATTGAGTGGTATTTCAAAACTATAGTTTGAAAACATTCACCGTGGTAATAATATAAAATGTCTGTCTATCCACTAAAAAACAGAATATTTTGAGTTGTTTCTAGTTTGCAATGAAAAGCATCCTAGCTTAACAAACTTAGTTTTTAACACATGAATCACCTAAGCAGATAATGACATCTAGTTTCTGAATGTAGCTTTAAGATCACTTATTGCACACGTGAACATGTCTTGTACCTGTAGATAATTGGAACAGGCCTCAACGACAGCTACCACCTGAATGTGGCTTGCAGCGGAGAGGACATCTTGAATGTTGGCCAGGTTCAAGGCCAGCCGGGACGTGTAGGCGTAGTCCAGGAGCAGACGTATCCCTGCAGCTGTCACACCATTCAAACAAATTTCACTTTGACGGGACTCCCGCATTGCATCTGTAAACATGGCCCTGAAGTAGTCACTGCATGACGCTAACACTGCCCGGTGTGCCTGGAACAAAACACATGTTAGAGAGTTTATGAACATATACTGAGGCCGACTACATGTCTACAGTACACCTTATTCTAGAGTCTGAGGCAGTAATAATGCACACCTAGCAGAATGCTGAATAGTTATAATTTTACCAAACATTATTAAAATGATGATTGGACTTGACATATTATTCATGGTATATGTTTATCAGTTGGAGGGACAGAAGAATGATTGCAAGCCTGTACCTGGGACAGCGAGTAAAGATGAGGATGAATGATGGAGGAACACACAGTATAAAGACAGGAAGAGGTGTGAGACAGGGATGCTGTTTGTCACTCAGTCTGTTCAACTTGTACGAAGAGTGACTGGTCAGAGAAGCCCCAGAAGGATGTGACAATTTCATGATAGGAGGACGTGTCGTCATCTCAATAAAATAAGCAGATTATTTAGCAATGTTGGCCAAAGAGAGTTGCAGAAAATGATGGACAGGCTAGTGGAGATGGGGAGGAGATATAGCATGGAGATCAACGAGAAGTCAAAATTGACGGTAATTTCATAAAATAAAGAGCCACTGGAAACCAAACTTGAAAACAAGGAGTTGGAAAACATAGAAAAGTTCAAGTAGCTGGGAAGTATACTGACAAAGAATGCTTACTGCACCAAGTATATTAGGTTGAGGTTTGCCATGGCCAAGGAAGCTTTCAACAGGAAAAGGTTACTTCTGACCATAAAGTTGAGTTTGGAATTTGGCAAGAAATTGATGAAATGCTACCTTTGGAGTATTACATTCTAAGGAGCAGAAACTTGGACTCTTAATAAAATGGAAAATAAATACTTGGAGAGCTTTGAAATGTGGTGCTGGAGAAGACTTGAGATGAAAACGTTTTTGGATGTGATTCTTCAGCTCAAAGCAAACTGGATCCTTAGGAAGAACTCTCTTCTGCACGACGTCATAGAAGGCAAGGTTACGAGAAAGATAAGCTTAGGAAGGAGGAGAATTCAAAGATTATATGACTTGAAGGAAATTCTGAGAAGTGAAGGAGGAAGCAGAGGACAGGGTGCATTGGCAGTAGGGGTGTGGTATTAAAAGAAAAGTATCGGCATTAAAATTTTAATCTGGAATTTTTATGTAATAATAATAATAATTTCAACTTTTGCATCCTAATTGTATTTTCATATTTATTTAAACACTGAAAATTATAATGGTTTTTAATATTTTAAAACAAATTTTGAAATATGCTTTCCGCTATCCATCCAAATTCTTAAAAAACCCCTCATAATTCACTTCTGGAAGGTGCCATTATTTTAAACTATATTCATAGTTTATACTCAATAAAGATACATTATTAGCTATTGACAAACACTAGAGTAATGGACCTGTCTTGCTTCATCTGCTCAGACGGGCATCAAGCTGTATAGATAAACAAAAGAACAGTTATGATTTTTGATGAGCGTGTTGAAGTATAGGTAAATTTATATTACAGCAAATAAAAATTTAGTGACGTCTGTGGTGCACAGGTGTGTGCGCAATGGAAGTGATAATGTTGTGTATGAGGAGAGTTACAGTAGTAGCATGAATGTTGCCACACACGTATGCTTTCGTTGTCTCTTGTGCAGGTATAGTTTCTTGTTTGTAATATGTATTAATGTTTATATATGATTATTAATAAACATATAAAACTGCTAGTTCGTTATTCTCAATTGATCTACAACCTCTGAGCATAAACCATTTCTCGTTATAATTCAACATGGTTGCAGGGCATGGTTAAAATGAAAGCCTCAAGATGGCGGATAAAATGATAATTCCTGTTTTTGACGGCAAGGACTGTAATATGTATTAATGTTTATATCTGATTATTAATAAACATATAAAACTTCTAGTTCGTTATTCTCAATTGATCTACAACCTCTGAGCATAAACCATTTCTCGTTATAATTCAACATGGTTGCAGGGCATGGTTAAAATGAAAGCCTCAAGATGGCGGATAAAATGATAATTCCTGTTTTTGACGGCAAGGACTACAAGTGTTGGAAAAAGAACATCACGATGATTTTAAAATTAAAGAAATGTGAAGAGGCAGCGACAAGAGAAAAAGGTATGACAGATAAAGAGGACGAGTGGAATGAAAAGGACTTGCAGGCAATCAATGTGATTTACAGTGGTATTTCGAATGATCAGTTACAGTTTATAAAAGACAATGGAATTATGAAAAAGTTCAATGAAATGTATTTAAAGGAATCTACTGCATTGCAAATTTGTATACGAAATAAGATTAGATAAATTGAGGTTAAAAGACGTTAAATATTCAAGTGCCTTTTTTACCGAGTTTGAAAAGTTAGTGAACGAACTTAAAAGTGCAGGTGCTAATGTAAGTGAAAAAGAAAAACTAAGTTATATGATTAAAATGCTTCCAAATTCGTTAAGTTATGTTGGTGATTTAATTGATACACCAAAAGAAAGTGATCAAACTGTTGAGTATGTAAAAAGTAAAATAAAAATTGTTGAATTAAAAGAAAAAGAGGAAGGAAGCAAAAACAGTTCAAGTGCATTTAAGGCTGAAAGAAAAAAAAGACAAAACTTGTTTTAAGTGTGGCAAATATGGACTTTTAAGGCTCAGTGTACGAGCATGAGACCAAGTGAAAATTTGTGGAAGCCCAGAGGCAGCACTCAGCAGCAAGGAGGCGGGCACCAACAACAACAACATTGGCAACATTGTGGTGGTGATGGTGGAAGAGGAGCCGGTCGAGGCTCAAGTCAACATCGCCAATCTGATGGTTGGCAACAAAGGCAAAATCAACAAAGACAGCAAACTGAAGACGGTAATACGAGCAGTTTTAATATGGAAATCGAGGTAAGAACCTGATTGGAAAAATCGTATGTTGAAGTTAATAGTTGCATTGGTAAAGTAGAATGGTTACTTGATAGTGGTTGCTCTGATCATGTCATAAATAATGATGAATATGTAGAACTCAAAGTACCAGTAAATTTTAAAGTCGGAGACGGTCGTTTTTTAAAAGCAACTAAAATAGGTAATGTTTTTACACACATTCAATGTTTATGGTCAAATGGTAGAAAATAAAATGTTAAATGTATTTTATGAGAAAGAAATGGATACAAATTTAATTAGTTATGGGAAAGTTACAAATAAAAATAAAATTGTATCAGTAGGAAATATTTCAAAAATATATAATCCGAATGGAAATTTAATTGCTTTAGCGTGTAATAAAAATGATTTGTATCAAATGATTAGTGAAATTGTATAAACTGAATCAAATATAACAGTCAATTTAAATATGACAGAAAATGAAAGATATCATAGAACATTAGAACATGTAAATTTTAATTATCTAAAAACAATGTGTGATAAACAAATGCTTGAAGGTTTGCCAAAGGAACTAGAGTCTGATTATTTGAAATGTGGAATATGTTTGCAAAATAAAATGCATAATTTACCATTTAAAAATGAGAAAACTAGAGCTAAAGAAGTATTAGAGATTGTACATACTGATTTAAATGGACCACACAGTACTACGGGTTTAAACGGTGAGAAATATTTTCTAACTTTTCTAGATGAGTACATGTAAGGTAGCTAAAATTTATTGTATCAAATCGAAAAGTGTAGTATACAATTGTTTTATTGACTATGTAAATATAATTGAAAGTAAGACAGAAAAAAGGGTAAAAAGACTGAGATGTGAGAATGGCAAGGAGTATATGAATAGGAATATATATAGTTTTGCTAGAGAAAAACGAATATCTATTGAACCTTGTCCACCATATGTTCATGAATTAAATGGTACAGCAGAAAAGTATAACAGAGATATTATGAATATGTCTAGATGTTTATTAGCAGAGGCCAAAGTACATAATAGGTTCTGGCCTGAAGTAGTCAAAACAGCTGCTTATTGAAAAATAGGACCATTACTAATACTGTAGAGAAAAATAAAACACCTCATGAAATAATTTTTGGTGAAAAACCTAATATAGAGCATTTAAGAATGTATGGAAGTAAAGTATTTGTAAGAGTGCCTGAACAAAAAAGAAATTCAAAATGGGACAGAAAAGCAGATCTAGGTATTTTGTTAGGTTATGAAAATGTTGGGTATAGAGTTTTACTAAACAACAAGATAGTTGTAGCAAGACATGTAGATATAATTGAAGATGGTACAAATCATCTAAGCTTTAGAGAAGAGTCAAGAGAGGCTTATGATAGAGGTTTAAATGAAGGTAGAAATGAAAATGATAGTAATAAAAATGAACATGAAATAACAAATGGAAATATAAATGATAAAAATTCAAATTTATGGTTGAGAACATCAACCAGAAAAAAACAAAATCCTGCTAGAATTAATGATGATTTTGTGCATATTAATATTGTATATGTAAACTATGTAAATGCGGAAAATCCTGTTTCATATAACGATTCGATGAATAGTTATGATTTTAAAAATTGTAAAAATGCAATGGATAAGGAAATGAATTGTTTAAATAAAAATAAGACATGGATATCTGTTATTAAACCAGAAGATTAAAAAAATACTAGATTTAAAATGGGTTTACACAAAAAAGGCTAATAATGTTTATAAAGCTAGGTTAGTGGTTAGAGAATACAAGCAGAATGATTTAATTGATGATATATACTCTCCAGTAGCAAGAATGAAAATGTTAAAATTTTTGTCATATTGTTGTCAGAATAATTTAATTATTGAGCAAATGGATGTAGAAACAGTGTTTTTGAATGGAAAAATTAAATCAGAAGTTTATGTAAAACCACCATGAGATTATAAGGATGGTACGGATAAAGTACTAAAATTAGATAAAGCTTTGTACGGATTAAGAGAAAGCCCAAGAGCTTGGTATGAGTGTTTCGATACTTATTTGAAAATTTTAGGTTTTATAAGAAGCGAGAATGACTGTTGCTTATATATGTTAAACGATAAGAACAATCATAATGACTATTTAATTTTGTTTGTAGATGATTTGATCATATGTTGTAAGGATAAAACAAAGTTAGATTTCATTAAAAATTTATTGTTTAAAGGATTTCAGATGAAAGATTTGGGTAAAATAAAAACTTATTTAGGTATTAATATAAATTATGAATGCAATAAAGGAAAAATGACTTTGGATCAAAGTGATTATATTTTATCTTTAGCATGGAAATATGGTACTGAAAATTCTAAATTGTATGCTACTCCGATGGAACAATCAGCATGTGATGAAATGAAGTTTAGAAATATAATTGGATCTCTTTTATATATTAGTTCTGAAACAAGACCTGATATAAATTTCAACGTAAACTATTTAAGTATATTTAAAAATTGTCATGATAATACTCACTATAAATATGCTATGAGGGTATTAAGGTATTTAGTTTTGTCCAAAGATTTAAAGTTAACCTTTAATAGAAATATATCATTTTAGAAAACATTCTAAATTCAAAATTAAGTAAGGAGTAGAAATGATATGGTTAAGACTTAGAAACCCCACTTAATATTCCAATAGAAAGGTGATAGGCTGAATAAATAGAAGAATTATTAGAAAAATAATATTATAAAAATTAATCTTAAGTTAACAATGATTATATTTAAATAGTGAAAAACACGTTAACCAATGATACAACAAGCATGAGATAAGTGAGATAAAAATGAATAAATTGATAGATTAAAATAAATCCATGATATAACAATAGATAGTAAGGCAATTGGTGACCATCAGTCAAAATGAACACATAAACAACATATTAAAATAATATCACCACAAAAACTTCTAAAAGTACACACAGTTAAAGTCTATATAATGGAGATCGTTGTTAAATGGAATCAAACTTTGAGAGAATTGTGTCATTTTTAAGTCTTTTCTAAGTCATTTCTAAGTCTTAACCATATTATTTAATAGAAATGTTAATGCAGAGATCTTAAACTGTTACATAGTTGCTGATTGGGCAGGTGATATTATTGACAGAAAATCGACGACAGGATATGTTATTAAAATGTATGGAAATGTGATTTTTTGGAAATCTAAGAAACAAAGTAGTGTAACAAAATCATCCACATCAGCTGAGTATGTTGCATTGTTTGAATGTGTTAGTGAATTAAAAAGTTGGGAAAGATATTTTGCAAAATTTTAATATTGAAATTTGTGAGCCGATAAAATTGTATGAAGATAATTTTGGTGCGATAAATATAGCTAAGTATGGTAATTTAACAAAAAATTCAAAGTATATAGAGAGACATTACCATTTTGTAAACGTGAGTTATGTTAAAGCAGAAATTGATATTGTTAAATAGATTCTGATGAAAATGTGGCTGATATTTTTACTAAGCCATTAGGTCAAAATAAGTTTGAAAAATTTAGATATGCAATGAATGTGATATAAATTGGTTTATGATTAAGGTTGGACTGTAATATAAATTTAAGGAGGCGTGTTGAAGTATAGGTAAATTTAGATTACAGAGAATAAAAATGTAGTGACATCTGTGGTGCGCAATGGAAGTAATAATGTTGTGTGCGTTGGACTGAGGAGAGACAGTAGTAACATGATTGTTGCCATGCACACATGCTTTCGTTGTCTCGTATACGGGTATAGTTTCTTGTTCATCCTATGTATTAAAGTTTATTTCTGATTATTAATAAACATATCAAACTGCTAGTTAGTTATGCTCAATTGGTCTACAACATCTAAACATAAACTTTTTCTCATTATAATTCAACAGGGCTAAAAGAGATTAAGTGCTATATTTGCAGAAAATGAGTGAGAATTGAGAAATAGTGTAATTTGTTCTTCCTCCATAGTCCATCCTAGTAAACATTGTTTGAGTCCCAGCATGAATGAAGATAGCAAAAAAGTTGTTTCTTTCAATACCGATCCGATACCGAAGTGTGAGTACTAATATCAGTAAAAGTATCGGAAAAAAGTACTGAGTAAAAAATACTAGTATTGAAAGAAAAATATCGATACTAGTAAAGTATCAATACTTTTTTCACATCCCTAATTGGCGGTCTAAATTTAATGATAAAAGGAATGGTCTCTCAAGAGAGAACACATAATAATAACAACAACAACAACAACAACAACAACAACAATAAGGGGTCGTCCATAAACCACCTAACACTTTTTACTTACCTTTCCCTCCCAACCTGTGTTACATAACTTCTCTCACCAAGAATGAATATCATTATTTAATAGGGAATTTTTGTGATACTAAAGGAGGGATTCAGATTTAATACTGCTTAAAATCCATTTTAAATCCTGATTATAAATGATTTCAGAGAGTATTATTATTTATACAGAAATAAAGATGTCGAGCTCAAATTCCTCAGGTTCATGAGGAAAAACCTTAGCTATATTTATGTTATGGATGTCAGGTTTGAGATCCGAGTAATAGAAAGACGTCACTATCATGTGTTAAGACAACTTTCTTAATACTATGCACTTTTTTATTGAATCCTAAGCATACAACTTTTCTTAATTATTTTTTGGATTAATCTACAATTCTACTTTAATTAACTTAACAATATATAGACTCATGTTTCATTCCAACATCTATCCTGGCTTCACTCTTGAAAGACTAGATGGCCAATGAACCGGAGATCAGGGTTCAAATACCTGTCAAGTGTACTCATTTCTACTCCATTAGATAAATATAATCAAAAATAATTAGAATAACTACAATTTGACTATACCACCCTACAAAATGTATACTAAATAGGTAGGATTTTAAAGAAAATCTACCAGCATTTAGATGGAGGGTGAGCAGGAAACCATTTAGAAAAGTAACCATGAGTAGATCTGACTGGTAATCGAACATCGGCCGTCTAGTTTACTGAGAGAATGACAATTTAAAAATGCCGCCACCGTAGCGGCTGTATAATAGTTGCATTTATATACATACATACTAATTTATCAGAAGGGAAAATGTATAGGCTTAGATACACCTACCGTTTGAAAATAATTAATGATATTTGAAGCTTTACTTTTCATAACATGCTGCTGGCACGAAGAAATAACACTATTGATGGACTCCTCAAACATGCCTTGAGATAAATTCTGTAATTTTAATTATTTCCATTTCACTACAATATATTTTTGAAACTCTTCCACTGGATATCGCTTTTCATACGCAAACAATGAACAAGTCTCCTCTTTTTGGGGAAAAAAAAAAAAGTTTTTGTACAAACATAAGCGATTATTCATGGCCTATGTAAAATAATGTGCAGTAAGAATCTAAATTATACTCAAACTTGACTATACTTATAGATTAAGGCCACTTCAACTGACAGCTGTTATCCAACTAAAAGCACGTGAGGGGGTCAGTTGATTAGTTGATTGGACAAATCTAAACAAGAGCCATGAGTAGTATAAACATGTCACTGTCGTGCCCATGAAAATAAGTGTTTTCAAATGTGCTTGACGTTCATAGTCTCGGGCAGACAATGCCATCTAGAAGCAAATTCGAAATATTGATAAACAAAAATTAAGTGCTAAACTTGTATTTTCAACTCCACAGATATTCATTCGGAAGCTATCTATATGTATGTTTATCAAAGGTGAAAATATGTACAATAATATTATTTTTGAACATCAGAATTTGAGTAGAAGATCTGTGTTACAGTAACACTTTGATGTACCCCACCCTCTCGCCATGTAACAGGATGTATACATTAGAGCTAACCACTTCACCCCCCCTTCCCCTCAAAGTGTTACATGGTTTATGGACGACCGCTAACAATAACAATATTATTATTAATATTATAGTAATAATCTTTTTATTTTATACATGAAATTAAGAAGATATGTTGAAAGTAAATATTTTATTTTCAGGTGGATTTGAGAAGCTTTGCAATAGGGTGCTAAAAATATCAGTTACAGGCAGATATTAAAAGATCTGTTATGAGTGTACATGGTATGGTTGGTTAAATGACTATTTTAGATTTATTTGTTATAAAGTATTATTTTATGCATTCACCCAAACAGGTAGTAATACACGGTGCTAAAAATATATATTATTTCAACTTAAAACAGGCACATTTATGAGAATAACTATTATATATCTTGTGTTTCCTGCAGAAACTGTGCTACAGGTGAGTTTGTGCCAGTGTTATATACCTGGAAAGCCTCCCCCTCAGCTAGCAGCGTCACATCCAACAACCATCCTCGGGTGCGCAGTGTGTTGAGGCCACACAGAAGCATGCCTGTGTGGGAGGGGGACTCAAACTGCACTGTGTTAAGGGGCCGGTCCTGCAGGCCCCACTCTCGCACCCGCGTCATGGCTCCACCTTAACTAAGCAAAATTGCTTTCAATCAACTTCACCGGCTACTCAGATTACACAACACAAGTATTGTATGCTCTGATTAATTTTTAAAATAATAATGAATTATAATGTGCATTAAAGTAGGCCTAAATATTATGTGAACTTAAGTCTGTAATGGACAGATTTTATCAGTAGTAATATTATAATTTTCATTAACGAATATAAAAAGTTCATAAAAATGGCAAATTCACACTAAATCTGCCTTATTCATGTTTACATTAACTCGTTAAGGTACAAAATATCTGTTAGCCAACTTAAAAGATCTGTTAACATTAGTGCTAGTGCTAACCTTATTAAATTATTTCTCTATAAACACATATTGTAATGGATTGTGCATACCTTACATAAAATTTAGAGTCATGGCTAGGGTTAGAATTTATATTTAGTTACATATTATAAAAAGTTTTTCAAACCTACCCATGCATATATCTTAGTGAATTGTGTAATTTTTAACGCTATTACACAATTTTTGTATTGTGTTTACATTTCTCAATAATAAATCCACATTTCTTTGTTTTGGCCTGTAAATATATTTATGCATTGATAAGACGACAAATTTAACAGGCTGTTAAATTGCTAATGTTGGTACTTTGAAGAGTGAGCCATTACCTTCATTTCTACCCACCACTGAGTGTCTAGGAAAATCTAACAACCTAACCATTATTGTGAAAACAATTAACAAGTCAATGATGCTACTTTGACCCAATAGAAACGATGAGATGCAGCACCCTACATGATAAAGGAGGCAAAGAGAATAAAAATATTGTACACAAACATGGTTCATTTAACATGTTTGGTCCATGGTGTTTCAGAAACTTTGCGATCATTACAACCTTAAGTGAATAGAATAATTTAAAACATAAGGTATTGTGAAAACAACAAAATGAGTAATCTTGTTTAAATGAGAAGTACCTGATTATCATTGTCACCACAACTTGGATAAATGCTGCAGTATACCAACCAGACCATTTCAGACAAATTCAAGAAATTATTGAAATTCTCGACGAGAAAGATGCCAATTCCATAAGTAAAGGGGGAAAAAAAAATTGTTACAAGAGAGTCTTCAAATATACTTAATTTATATCAAAGCCATCTTTTTGTACCCGAGCGAAAATATTAAAAATCCTGAGACAAGAAATGTGCCCCGAGTGACAAATATTCCAAACATTGTACATCCTTTGTTAAGAGAGAAGACTCTACTGGGAATGTGCAATGGATGCAGTAGATAAATTTAAACTGGATATTTAATAAACATCCTGGCAACAATAAATTGAAACAGTTCAGTGAAATTTTGAGTTGCAACGAACAGTTAGACCCTAACGAAGAAGAATTTTCATTGTTAGATAATGTTAATTTTTAAAATGTTCCATTAACCTCGTGTGATGCGCATAGTTTTTCATTTCAAAAAGGTTTTGGCAGATAACAGGCAACCTTTCAAATTTGAAACACTTAAGATGTGGGTTGTTGCCCATTGTAATGGTGGAATTTATTGTCACCCTATGCTAGCAATCATCAAAGAAGACATATTTATATGACTTACCGTTATATAACAAAAATATGCTTGTATTTTCTAAAAGATCCTTCCTCCAAGAAAGAGCTCCATTACTGGACACATTAACAAGGTCAGTCTTGCCTATTCATGCTGGGTTCAAATCCTACCTTCACTTCCCCTTAATTTTTAGTGTAAATATGTGTATAACCTTAATGGGTAGTAAGATGCTAGTCACAAATAAAATATTTTCATGAAGCCATCTTGGAAACATATGTTTGTATGTCTAGCTATTTCTTCGAACAAAAGGTCATTTACCATCACAATAATGAAGTAACCTCTAATAAGGAATAAAGTGTCGACCACTTCTTGTCTGGTTGGCCGGTGATGAGATTTAGGTTTGAATCCTAGCCAAATGAGTTTACTGCTTGGTGTTTTTCTCAAATGGTTTCCCACTATTCCTCCAAACAAATGAGGTTACACTTTCTCTATATTGCATCTTTCATACATAGCCTATTCAGGGTATCCAGCATAGCTATATTTTAAAATTCTCTGACTTTTTCAGGTTTTCAACTTTTCCAGTAACTATATATATTACAAACATTAGTTTATTGAGATCAAAACTTAATGTTATATTTTTATACACTCATTCTGAAATTATGTAATTCTAGACAGGTGTTAAAAATATGTCAGCCAAAAGCAATGGGCCATTAAGTAGAGCTCTAATAGTTAGATTTTAGTGAGATACATTAAAAAACCATTCCACACCAGTACTATTTAAAATTATTGTAGGAGATATTGGTTTTAAGTTTATTTTTGTTTTAATGTAATCGAATTCATGTGCGTGCACACAGCCATGAGTCAATTTTAGACATGGAGTATGTGGGGGGTGAGGGGGGGAGCAGACACATAGGTCTACATCACATGTTGACCTTGGAAATAGAGATCAGTATGCTCAACAATATACAAGAGTGTTAAAAGAAATTAGCAGTGTGTATTAACTGGAAGAAAAATGTTATTTTGATCATTCTAAATAAAAGTTCAGTCATTTAATATGTGAAAATTCCAGAAAATTTTATGAAATTCCCTGATTTTCCTAAGGTTTTCCAGGTGGTTGGACCCCTTGCCATCAGAGTAAATTTGCGGATAGCCAGGAGAGGTTTTAAGATGTGCAGCAACAAAAAACAAATGAAAATGCAAAATTAAAGTTACTATTTTAAAAATCTTCTCCAACATTGGTTTTTAAATTCTGATCTGCACAGTTTAGAATTTTAAGCTCAAAGTATAACTATATTAAATAAAGCAAGAGTAGTTCCAAACTTTTTATCAAGAAACATATTGAGAGTAATACTATGGAGTATTTAATCATAACATGTCTCAAAATGAAGTAAAATTACCTTTCACTTACACAGTGAGGCTTCGATTATCCAGGTCCTCTAGGAATAGCATCGATATAATCTGGAAGAAAAAATAAAAATGTATATACCCTAATGAAATAAAGTTTCTAACAAAATAACTATAAATTTTTAATAATCAATAATAAGTGTTGTACAGAACACCTAAATTTACTTAAAGTTGAAGCTATGACAGGCCTAGCCAGCCATTAGTGGAAAATATGTCTTGAATAAATCTGACCCAGACCACTGGCTGGGAACAGTATTGGATGTAAAAAAAAACTTAAATTAATCTGACAATAACATTTTTACTACACAATTTTAACCAGTGTATAGTTAAAAGCTATAAATAGTGATTAAATGACTTTCAATCATTACAGTTCATGAGCTATTTATAAGGGGTAAAACTTGCTATTTTATGCTTTCATATACCATTGTTAAGATAAAGAAATTAATGTATGGGTCTGAAATTGAATGTAACTATAGGCCTACATTCATGAGGTGAAGGAATGAAGTATTTATAGTATTATCAATATTACAAAAACAACAAATACTTCATTGTATACATCTCATATTAATGTTTAATTATAATAAATTTCAGTCCTACAGGCTTAAAATAATTACTTTACCTTAACAATGGTACAGTACATGAAAAGCATAAAATAGCAAGTCAAGTTTTCCACCATTCTTCAAGGTGAATAACCTACTGATGAACTTTTTCTTACTATTTCTTTTATCTTAGATTAGATCAGTCGTAACCTTAGGTCTAATGTACTATTAGAAATGAAAAATAAAGGTTTTTACCATTTGAAGAAAAACATGAAAGAAATGCCAAACAGAAGTTTATAAAATATCACATATACACACAGACACTCATTCTTCTTATCATCAAACTAAACTAGTGATTTATTTTATTCGATTATCTTTCCTTAAACAGTTCTTCAACCACAATAATTCACAAAAACAATATTTTGGGATCAGTTTATTGTGTGTATGTTCTAACGAACAGCCAAACAAGTGTGAGTTTCTCTGGCAGCATTGAAAGGGAAAGTTGTTACATCATGCACCATCTTACAATAGGCTGGATCACTGACCTACATTAACAATTCCTTTCATTCACACAGAAAACAGGTTAAAACATATTATAAACAAATTCATTAGAATAGGCAGGCTCTAGTTTTTAGATTAAGGCGGCTCTTAAACTGCCCAGTTTGTAATTTGTGGTTAGTTCTCTTTAAAACCTATACATCACCTAAATTGGAATAAAAATGTATTTTATAATATTTGACCTAACTATTTCTTCTCTGGCATTTTGGGCTAGTTTGGCCACCTTTATAAAGTGGTATTGCCTGACAAAGGAGGAGTTTTTCAGAGCTTGTGATCCCCTTGCAAATATTGGAATGACAAGGTTTCCCGAAAGAAAAAAAAACACACACACATATATATATAAAAACTTAGTTTTACTGTTTTTAAAAGGCTTTTGTTCTTTGATTGTGAGACTTTGAACAAATGTTTCCACATGAAACTGTAATGTAAGATGTGTGTGCTGCACATGCCACCAAATTTTAGTTCTTGAGCAATTATTTATTTGTAAGGGTTGTGGTTCTAACATAACTGACGAGGCGAGGCGCATGCAATAATATTCCCATCAAATAACGATTAAAACAAAGATCAAATTGCATGAAAAATTCCCTAATCCAGACATGAGTACAGTTACATTAGTTTGAGTTAATCCAAGTGTTTGTTTATTCAAATTTGTTGATACACAATTATGAAGGCTCTTAACATTTAAAATAACAGACAAAGAGCAAAATTCAAGTAATTTTCAATCAACATTTTTTTAGCAGAGTTCAAAATTAAAGTATAAATCTTTTTTTAAAATCTAAATTATGTGAATGTGTTGAATTTTTTTTTAACTTTTGTAATTTTTTTTTGTAGATACAAATATTTCTTTAACTTTTTGTAAGGAAATCAACTTTTCACAAGAAAATATGTGAAAAGGCTATTTTCCCATATATTCACAACAATTTTGGGAAAATTCCATATGTCTTATAGAAAAATCTTAGTCATTTATGAAATCGGCACATTAAAGACCTTAAGAATCAACCAGATTATTGCAACTATTTTAATTGACTCATATGTTGCAGGTCAGTGATATTAGCGATTTAAAACTATGCATATAAAGAAAAGAGAATTGGTCAAATTGAAAGAAATGC
Organism: Timema monikensis; assembly: GCA_902151445.1. NCBI lineage: Eukaryota > Metazoa > Arthropoda > Insecta > Phasmatodea > Timematidae > Timema > Timema monikensis. The sequence continues at coordinate 26,310 of CABFVZ010004548.1, read as the reverse complement.
GCCTACATTTACATAATAAGAGAAAACACTCACATCAGTGAACACAAGGGTCAGTCTTGTATCATTTGGTTTGGTGATACCACAGAGGCCTGTATTTGAATCTTGGGCCAGGTGTATTAAGGTGGTTTATCATTCCCCCTCCACTTTAGTATACTTTCTCATCCCTAATTCAATAGTGTAACTATGCAGATAGCTAAGACAGGTAGTAAAGAGGCAGAGCATAAATGAGGTTTATCAATTAATTTACTTAACTCTATTACATTAGGATCTCTTACGGTTCATTGCCACACTTACAGAAGTATGCCACCTATCCTTATCTTGAGCTAGTTCTATCCAGTTCAACTCATTACAGCCTAACTTGAGCTAGTTTTATACAGTCCCCCTCATTACACCTTCTCTCTTTCAGGTACATTTGAATGTAATCATAACAGCATTAATCAACGAACACTACATTGGAATAGTTTTGGTTATTAATTATGCAGGGCTCCCAAAATCCATGAGCAGAGCCATTAAGTGAACCTAGGAGGTTCCCTAGGGGTGCAGTGCAACAAAATGTAATATTTATAGTGTTAAATAAAAATGTTTATTTAAATTAAATATGCTGTTAATATTTATAAATAAATAACATCTAAATAATTTATCTAATTTTAAGAATATGCTTGCCAACATACTCCCTTTTATGGCCTTATGACAATCGTGGTCATTTTGGTGTCAAATCACTTTGATATTATTTAACTAAAATCTTTCGAAAATATTAAGATAAACAGAAGGGATATGCTATTTTTGCACACATTGATTAAGGGGGATATTGGGGTTCTTGACTTATTTATCTTTTTGTCCTGACATTTAGCACCCTATTATCGCTACGCGTCACAGAGGGTGATATTTATTTATATTATACAGAATAAACTTAGGGCGCAGGAAGCCCTTGAGGGCCCATTTAAATTATTCTAACATAACTAAGCCTTCATGATAAATAATTTTGTAATTACTAAACAAAAACATTAAATGATTAATTATTATACTAAATATTGTCATCAAAGCAATATGTGTAGGAATAAGGGATAAGTTAGGTATAAAAAACTACAATTGATTTTATTAACTTTTTATGTTTATGAAAATGTTAACATTTATAACATTTTCTTTTATACAGCAAATCATTATCTGGTTGCTACTCATCACAATATTTCTCAATAACAAACATCAATATATCGAAGATTAACATGTTGCTTGCTTGCACCGTTTTGATCACAAACCCCTATGTCTTGACTTAAAAGTCATGATTGAACAGAGTTTAACAGTTTATATTTTTTTTATGTTGACAGCAATGTCTTGAGACATATGTTTAGTTGAATTAAAATCAGTTTTAGTTTTTCTTTGATACATGTTGTGCACACCAATAGCTTTTTTTTTTTCCTGAGCATAGAAATGACTTTAAACCAATTGTCTTTCATTTTTACAGATTTTTAAATGAGAAAAATGTCCAATCTTCTGGTATCCAATGGTTCAGCACATTCGATAAGTCTGGTATAGGTAGCCCCTCACCCCACTACTCTCCTTTTGGCTTTGCATCAGCCCCATTCGTCTGCCATCAGTCTTTTTTTTACATTTGTGAGATTGTGAATAATTGTATTTTAGGTTCTTAAAATGTTTTCTAAATCTAGTAAAAGTGCTAATACAGCTTCTAGTTCTACTTCATCAACTGCCAGGTAGCGCAATATTGTTATTGTAAATACATACATTATTACATTACATATTAACTATGACTGCTACACACTAAACAGATATAGCCAGTATAGTCATGACTCATGTAGGCCTATCTGTAGCCAATTAAGAGTGGGTCAAGGGACAAAGCATCGTTATAATGTAATAATTGCAACAGTATTTAAAGTCTATGATACTGGCCCATTCCATTCTGGTCTAAGTAGGTGTCGTCTTATATTTAATAGAGCGCCAAACTTAAGGTGTCCTAAGTAGGTCTGGATATGAAAACTATCCCAATATGTTTTTCTAAATCCTATTTATAAATATTAAGTATCTATATTACAAACATTATTTTAATAAGATCAAAACTTAATGCAATTATATTTTTAAAAAGACATTCTAACTCTACACTCTTATACACTTGATCACATTCAAGAATACGGTACATGGTTTTTAAGCACAACACACGCCGAGTAAAAAAAAAATTCCTTCCACCATCACGCCAGATCCGGCACTGCGAGAGCAACAGTGCTCTCTCTACCTGGCAGTCCCACCTTCCTCCCCACTCCCCTCCTATGTGCGCATGCGCACAAGTAAAACACCACATTGCTGGCACTGTGAAGCGCACAGTTCCATACAAAGATTTTTGTATCTTTTTCATAAACTGGGGGATGGCTACTGAAGTACTGACATTAAGCTTAAGGAATATATATTGTGCAACAAAAATATAGAAAGAATTAAAGAAAAAAAGGACTCATTATATTAATGTTATCGATAATATCAAGTGGAAATAGGGGGTGTTGCAGTCCCGCAGTGCCCATACACAAGCCACCACTGGATTTCAGTGAGATCATAATGAGCCAATAAACGATTACCTTACACCAGTACAGTTTAAAATTCATGTGAGACATTCTGCACATAACCGTGACTCAACTTTGGCTAAAGACGCACGTTAAAGGGGTGGAAGATGACACAAAAATCACAAATTGATCTTGAGAATTGAGATTAGTATTTTCTACAGGGACAACTGTGTTAAAAGTGATTGGTGGTGTGTATTCACTGGAAGAAAAATGTTAATTTGACTCTATTGTAAATAAGTTTTTTTTAATAGTGAATGCATAAAAATTCCTTGACTTTTCTTTGACCAAGCAAATTCCCCGACTACCAGGTCACTAAACTTAAGAAAATAATCTAAATCAAATACAATTTTACAGTTTATATATAACAAAATTAAGATGCTACTTTCTCAGATACTGTGGGGCTGGTTAAGATTAAACACACCAGTAGGCCTATGCTCTGCATTTAAGCCTCAACCTCAAACAGCCTGGATGAAACTGACACACATTTAGATAGTCTTATCATAATTAATAATAAGCCCCATACGTTATAATTGATTATCTAAAAAGCATTGATGATTATTAATTTATTTACCAACAGTGTATATATTTGTAAAACTATTATTTCAATATAAATACTTGAAGTTACAAAATGTCATGTCTGTTAACTTCGAATACCAACTACTCGTTTGGAAACCATTTATTGTAATGTGACATAAGAAATGTTTTTGGGGATGTGGGTTGAATGACAATAACATTTAACTGGTTTTTCAATTATGGGAAGGTCAAGGCTTGAATCCTGTTTGGGTGTATTGAGTGGGTTTTTCTTTCTTCTAAATGTTTAGCTACTATTAAATAGTTTCAGTAATTTCTCTCATAGTAGTGACAGCACAAGTTTTACTAATTTTTTCTTTCTCAGCCAAAAAAAAATTTCATTGTAAAGACTGCAAATTTTGAGGGATTTACTTTTAACTGATTGGTCAAACTTAATAATTTTTTAATATAGAATTTCCTTTATAAAAAATCTAGTGTGAATTCCATTAATAGAATGAGCCCTGAAAGTCTTTCCTTTGTTTACCAAGTATTCTTTGGAGCCTAAAAGGACCGGCTACACGGAACTGCACCACATCAAATTTTTTCGGTGGAATATTCTTCATGTTTTTAAATGCAAGTGGCTACACGGGTCCGCACCGCACCGGCGCAGACGAATCATCGAGACAGCATTGCTCCGCACTTTTGCAGTGCAGTGCGGACCGTGTAGCCACCTACCACCAGACATAAATGTTTGGGAGCTTTCGAAGCTGATTGAACACAAACCTTCTTCTTCTTAATTATTAGTTAACTTAAAACTTTATGCTTCATAATTAATAGCTAACTTAAGACTTTATGCTGCATAATTAAAAGCTAACTTAGTTTTATGAAAATAGTTGAAAACCTATGCAAGTAAAAATAAAAACTCATTTTGTAATAGAACTCTGTCTATAAAGAATGTAAAAATTGTTTTCTTTTTTTAGTTACTATAATCTTATACTCGGTTTAATAAAGTGAATTAGTTAAAAATCCTACACGAAGTTATTGTAAATAAATTCACTTTAGGGAGATAAGGCTCTAGACATACAAAGTGATCAAGTAGAGGCTCTTTATCAAATAGTTTTTATTGAAACATTAAATCAATGGACAAGACATAGCTGCTCTTGTGAGTAACCTTATCGCCAACAGATATTTTATCAGTCAGGCGCTTTTGCAATCCAGAGGGTTTAACTATGACCACCTAGAGTGCTTATCTCAAAACACCAATACTTTTGAGCAGTAGCGTTGCCAACTTTACGATCTGGATACTACTTGTAATATAATTTGACCCGCTGTACAATATCCTATAACAATAATATGTATTATCAATTATTAAAAAAAAATATTAAGCAGATTGATCAATGTTGTCCAAGCTTAGTGCTTTAGAATAAAAATTCTTCTTTTTTTCTCCTCCTCTACCTGAAGAACAAGAAGAAGAAATTCCTCATCACTGCTGGAACTCGAACAAGTAGAACATTGTTCTTCCATGGCTTCCACAACGCTACTTTCCACGGCAGGAGTGCAGTGGCATGCACATCCATTCGGCTCTCAGGATAGAAAATGTGGCTTTGTGTAGCCATAGCTGAAGTGATCGTGATTGAGATATATTTTCATTTATTTTCTTTGTAATAGTAACAGAATCATTATGTAATTTTAAGGAAGGTACAACAATCAATTTTAGCTTTTTTTTCAGCTTAGAAGTTCAGATTTAAAGTCTCGATCATAATCATCTAGGCAAAAATATTCTGAGCACAATGAACATGAATCCGGATTCCCCTCCCCATCTCCCCTTCAAGGGTATATCCATTTTTTCATATGAATTTTCGGATCTTTTGTAAAAGAATGATACATTATTGGTTTCCCATTTGAGTTTATTTTTCGATAGCTATTATTATGCAAAGCAACTGAACATCTTTTCCATGGCATTTTAGTCAGCCTTTAATTTCTATATTTATTTTTAAATACTGTGGTAAAACAAAATAATTGAATATTTACACCAGCGGTTCCCAAAGTGTGCTCCGCTGAGAGATTGTATATAAAAATAAAATAAATGTGACAAGATCTCAAAATTATTTATTTGTGCGGTCATGAACTGTTTTTAGATAAGTATTGTGTAGAAATAATTTAGCTCCTGCATCTTGCTGTAAAGCAGTGTAAATAGCAAGTATTATGGATCCAAAGTGCATTGTCATGCGGCACCTCAGTCAGGTTTACCCGCCCTTACCTTCTCGGAACCACACAAAACATTGAGAAAATCTGTGAAGCACACAGACTTCACGCGGCGAAACCAGACAGATAGGCTCAATGGCGCCAGCTAATCCCAGCTCAATGAGCGCCTCACCTTACTTAAAGATCCGATTGTTAGCTTTGACACTTTTACAGAATTTTCTGGAAAGTCTCTATTGTATATTTAAAACTTTGTTTCTTCGCTCCTTCATTCTGTTGCAGTTCATTCAATGTTTAGTCGAGAGTCGAAACGAGTCAAATTGCAGTGCGGTGTTATTTTTTCACAAGTGCTTTTGTCTGATTTTTTAAAAAAATAATTACGTTAATAACTTTAATGAATCTTCCCTCTTGAGGACAAAACACCTGCCTATTACAGGTTTTTTGGAGCACCTACATAGTGATTTAGAAAATATCATAGATATGCTTTCAATGGATCGCTGGCTGAAGTCTGGATCCTTAAAAAAAAAAGTATTAAAACCTCCGCCACAGTTCCTCCAGTAGCTATGGAAGCATCAACAGCTAACAGGTATGTCCAAATATTATGTTAGATGAATTTTTTTTTAACGTTGAATAGTGTTTATCTATTGGGGTCTGCTATAATAAGAGCGTGTGTTATAAAACAAGTAACAGCTTTGGATGCCAATAACACAGGACCTAAAAGAAGAGATAGGGACTTAGGTACATACAACTTTATACAAACTAAATAGTAAATAAAGACGTTTCAGTATATGCATTGCATGTCGTACATATTGTTGCACTTTTAACAAAAATAGATTTCAGCTCAGGTTATTTTCGAATTATGGCCTGTTAATTGGTAGTAACCTTGAAGCTGCAGCCAATTTGATGTCACCAAGCGATAGGATAAGATGTATTATTTATTATTATTTAGCACCGCGTCTTACTACCCGTTCGGGTTATACGCTTAAGTACTAATTACACTAATGGATTAGGAATTGGGATGGTTGAATTAAAGGAAGTGAACCCGCATTTGCGTGGAGGGAGAGTGGAAAACCATTTAGGAAAAACCACCCCCAGTTCACCCGACCGAGATTCGAACCTCGATCTCCCCGTCCTCAGCAGTCGGGCTCAACACGACAAGCGCGTTAGCCAACTACACCACAGAGGCGGGTAGGATAAGATGGTTACTCACATTTAACAAGCATTGTGAGCAAACATGCGAGAAACATTTACATTCTTAAACAATATTCAACGTTAATTTAGGAGCAATGGTTCTTTGATCAATTGTTTTATTAAATACTTGACATTTATTATTATCATTAATATTATTTACCCAGATGATACGAATATTATTTTTATATTGTAGTGTGGAAGAAGATGGAGCAGTTGCCAATGCTAGAATTGCTGGACAGGATGAAGGGTTTTTAGACGAATCAGCGACAGCAGGTGTGACAGAAACTTCTGAACTGTTGAAAGAACTGCCTAGTACTAGTTCTTTGGAGATCAGTGCCACAGGTAAAAAAATTATAAAAAGGAAGTATCACGATTCCTACTTGGATATTGGATTTGTTGAGACTAGTGACAACAAACCACAGTGCGTAGTTTGCATGAAAGTTTTGCCAAACAGTGCGATGTTCCCAGCAAAAATGCGCCGTCATTTTGAGGGGGTCCATCCAGAATGCAAGGGCAAACCGACTGATTTCTTCAGAAGGAAGTATGGTGAACTTACACAAGCCCAGAAAATTATATCTTATCACTCAAAAACAGTTAATGAACAGGCTTTGATGGCGTCCTACTTAGTCAGTTACCGAGTTGCTCAAGCTGGCGAAGCCCATACCATCGCTGAAAACCTTATAAAGCCTTGTGTAAAGGACATAGTTGAATGTATGCTGGATGCAAAAGCCACGAAACTAGTAGACACCGTTCCTTTGTCAAATAACACGATTTCGCGACGAATCGGGGACTTAGCAGAGGATGTGAAAGCTACTTTACTTTCACGAATAAAATGCACTAAGTTTTCGCTCCAAATGGATGAATCAACGGATGTGGCTGGATTGGCAATTTTAATAGTATTTGTACGCTACCAATACTTGGAGTCTTTTCAAGAGGATCTGCTTCTCTGCAAGCCTTTACCAACTAACACAACTGGTGCTGAAATTTTCAAATTAATAGAAGAATTTTTCACAGTGAGTGACATCCCATGGGATAACTGCGTTGATGTGTGCACGGATGGCGCAAAGTCCATGACTGGGAAGACGTCCGGTGCTATCTCAAGAATAAAACAAAAAGTCAAGGAATGCAGCAGTAGCCACTGCATCCTCCACCGCCATGCCCTTGCTGTGAAAAAAATGCCACCCTTCCTAAAAGAAGTCTTGGACGAAAGCGTGAAAGTAATTAATTTTATCAAATATAGACCTAAAAATACAAGACTATTCAAGCTGTTGTGTGAAGACATGGGGAGTCTACATACGTCTTTACTTCTTCACACAGAAGTAAGGTGGCTTTCTCGTGGCAAAGCTTTGACTCGGCTCTTTGAAATGAGGGCTGAAGTCAGAACCTTCCTGATTGACAACGACTTCGCTTTGGGAGACAGGCTGTGTGATGAGCATTGGGTTATGAAATTGGCGTATTTAGCAGACATTTTAAAAAAAGTTAATGACTTAAGTATCTCACTTCAAGGGAAAGCAGTAACCGTTTTTGACGCCAGCGATAAAGTACAAGCGTTTAAAAAGAAAATAAAGTTTTGGGCGGATTCAATGAAAAATCTAAATCTAGACAGTTTCCCAATGGTAAAAGAATTTAGAGAAGAACTAGATTCTGACGTACCCGAATATATCTTAAATGAGTTTCACGTTCATCTGCTAAATTTGCTTGATAGTTTCAACTGTTATTTTCCAGAAGAATTCCACAATAAAATAAAAGAGAACTGTTGGGTTGTAAACCCATACTCTGCTGTGTCGGAAAAGCCAGCCTGTCTGACATCACACCAGTATGAGTGTATGATTGATTTGACATCAGATTCTGTGGTAAAATATAATTTTGCAACTAAGAATTCACTAACAGAATTTTGGTGTCAGCTAAAAGACGAATTTAAAGTTTTATCAGATAAAGCGAAAATCATCCTTTTACCCTTTACAACAACTTACTTATGTGAATCAGGATTCTCTGCTTATGTGGCTACTAAAACAAAATATAGATCCCGCCTGAATGCAGAGCCAGATATTCGGTTGCAGCTGTCCCAAATTAAACCAGATATAGCCACATTGTGCAAATCAAAACAGTCCTATCCCTCTCATTAGAATCTAAGTTCTTTGGCTATGCTTTATCGTTCTTTTTCGATACCAAGCTACATTTTTTATTTTGAAACTGTAATACCTTATATAGGTGAGTAGTATTGTATATTTACACTACCTGCTTTGAATTCGTTCTCAAATGTGTTGCATTACTTTATGTTTTTTGTTGTTGGTTTTCGTTTATGTATTTAAGTAAGTTCCTTATTTCTCTGAAATTAGTGTAGAAAAAATATTTATAATGAATAAAACTTGATGTTTAAGGTGAGTATGCAGCGGACGCGAGTTAAGGAGAGTTAATTTAAAGTTTCTAGAGCAAAACTTTTTTTTTTGCCAAAATAAGAAAACTATTGCTTCTATAAAAACATAGAGTTTAATTTTCTTCACATGGTGACCTCATTAGTTGTTGAATATCTGTCGTGAACAGAGCAGCATTATCTAAGAAACTTTTTAAATGAAGAGAAAAATTTGTTATTAAATTCCAGGACATCCTTGACAGATATTCAAGAAATGTTGATCTCGCCATGTGAAGAAAATTAAGCTCTATGATTCTATAGAAGCAATATTTAATTTATTTGATCCTAAAAAAAGTATTGCTATAAAAAGTGCAAAAACACTCGCCTTTTCTTGCGTCCCCTGCATCCCTACCTTAACATGTCCAAATGCTTAAAAATTTGTTTCCAGAGCCAATAATGCTGTCATTCGGTTACTACCTATGTAGGTGCTAGGTGAAAATATCTTTGCCTTTATGCCAAATACACGTATATGCAAAATTAGTGTTTAGAGGAAAAAAACCGTTAAGTTCTAATTTTCAATGTCTTTCAATGGGAAACATTAAGTTTGGATCAAAATATAAGCTATTTTGAATTCGAAAAATAATTTGTGCTTTTGTTATATGATAAAAAAATTGTCTAGCAACTTGAAAATGCAGTTACATAATAACAGCCAAAAATGAACATGGTCTAAGGGTAACGATAGTGCTCCGTCACGAATTTCTCTCCTGAAAAGTGCTCCGTGACTCAAAAAGTTTTGGAACCGTTGATTTACACTATTATTCACATTAATATTATTTACATCAAAAACATTCTTCTTGTGAATCCCAACCGACTGAGGGAAAATTAATAAATAAAGTCTAAACGAAAGAAACTACTAGTTCAATATTATAAACATAAATAATTACACTAATGTATACAAAATTTGCTCTTGTTTGAAACTGAATTTATTTAAATACAATTGTAACTACATGAACCACTGTGAACCCAAACAATGGTATTTTACAACCAGATGATGTCATGCTGGGGTTTGACGAGGGGGAAAAGTTTACTGCTGGTAAGTATAGATAGGGAGCAAAGAAAGCCTGTATTCTTACAAGCCTGGTATGTACCTACCAAAAACTATTATTTATTCAAAATGATAACAAAGCTAATGTTATTATAATACATTCTAAAGAGTGCAACATGTAGGTGAATATTAAAATTTTAAAAATACTCTGGTTTATTTAAGATTTTACGTGAATAAGTGGAGCTCAACAATTATATCTAACAGTCTTCCTGATAAGCCTGTTCTTGTTTGCAGATATGACAAGACCACTTAGACAAGTTGGCCAACATATTTGGGTGCAACTTATGTTTTTTTACTTATGTCATCTAGTTTGGTAATAGGGATAAAAATATACAATCCTGTCATGACATTTTTAAATATTAAATTTGAATTATTTTTAGAGCAATTATAAAAGTCACTAATGGTTAAGAAATATGATAGGAAAAACCTAAAAGCCAAACCCAAGACCATTAATTTACCACTTAATGTGAATAATATGAACAAAATCAGAAGAGAAGGCAAAATCCTACCTATGTGGGAAAGTTAACCCTTTCACTGTCATGTATGTTTTGCTTTCACAAGCCCACTGTGTCAGGTTTTTTTTAACTGAAAAAAGCAATTTTTGAAAAACAGTTGGTTTATCAAATATTTTAAACAAAATGTAATTAAAATTATGTAAAAAACAAATACAATTTCTGAAAAAATAATTCTTTCAAAAAATACATTTATATTCCCTAATTTTATCAAATGTTATAAAAAATATTGTAAAAAGTTTAATAAGGAGGTAATGTAACATATTAAAAATTCATCAGTTTGTGATATTCTTCGAAACAGGGGACAACACACAGTCCAACATCACATTCTGTACACATATAACGTGATTCCATTCTTTTCTTTTCTTTTTTCTTTGTTTGGGAACACACCACACAAACACGAGCAGCATTCTTTTTCTTCTCTGTAGATGGAACCATGGCAGGGAAATGTCGAGCAGTCAGTCTTGTTGGATTGTCTTGAGATGTTGATGGTCTTCCTCCTTTCGGTTTGGGTTTCGGTTTGTGGAATCTCTGGATCAGCTGGTGGATAAGTTCCAAATGATAGTCTGCCAGTGAAGGTTTCTTTCCTGTTTTAGTCAGATACATGAAGTAAGAGTTCAAGAGGATAAGATCAATGAAGTGGAATGCCAATTTCTTGTACCATTTGATACTTTTCCTCATACAGTCTAATCTGCTCAACATCATGTCAGTCTGGTCTACAGATCCCATGCTTTCATTGTACGCTAGAATACACTTAGGTTTTTGTCCATTTTATACGCCAGGCGAATCTTTTTAGTGCCATTTGAGTCACTTTTATAAAGTGGCTCATTTGGATTTTATCTCATATTGAGACCCTTTTTTAACATTTCAGTATACTTTAATGTGTTTGTCTTGTCGTTTTATCCATTTTAACAAACTTTAATAAAATAATTATTTTAACACGTTAGTTTTGTCTGTTTAACTAATATATTGTTTTAATATGTTTGTTTTGTTTTTTCTTAGAGTGATACACCTGTGGTTTTTTTTTAGCAGGTGTTTCACTCAATTGTACTTTGAGGCCATTTGAGCACTCCTATGGAGTTTCTCAGATGGTGATTGATTATATCTCTCCCCTATGGGGATTTTATTATGTTTTAAATCTATTTCAAGGCCCTAATGACCTCGATGTGTCGATGGGCCTCCAAACCACAATAATAATAATAATAATAGTTAGATAGATGAAGTATGAGTTCAAGAGGATAAGATCAATGAAGTGGAATGCCAATTTCTTGTACCATCTGATACTTTTCCTCATACAGTCTAATCTGCTCAACATCATGTCACTCTGGTCTACGGTTCCCATGCTTTCATTGTACGCTAGAATACACTTAGGGTTTTGTGTGTGTTAGTATTTCCGTCTGTCCTTGAAGTCTGTGTCATCTCATCAGGATGCATCGTAATCAACATGCGAACTTCTCTGCGGTCCATCCACTTGAGCACCATCATAGATCCATTGTGGTACGATTATGTCTCACCTTTTATCAATTTCTTGTGTATTGGAGCCATTCCCTTTCTGTTTTGTTTCACTGTGACACAAGCGTTAGTTTGAATTTTGTAAAGAAAGTCAGAGAGACAGGGCTGGTATACCAATTATCCACAAACAAAAAATGTCCCTTATCAAGGTATGGTTCAATAAGGGTTGTGACAACTGCACTAAACATTCCGAATGAAAACTTATTCTCGATATCTGTTCTTTGCCCAACATACACAACAAAATCTAATATTAAACCGGTTTCAACATAACAAAGAACAATAAGTTTTATTCCAAATCTATGTCGCTTGCTTGGAATGAACTGTTTAAACCTAGGCGACCTTTGAAAGGACAAGTGATTCATCAATACCTAGGCTCTGGAAAGGCTGCAGTGTTTCTTTGAACACAGTCCTAAGATCTATTGCGGGTTTCAATTTGTAGAGTTTATCATTGCTGTCTGCAGGGGTGAGACTGGAGAAATAAAGCAATACTTAGAAGCATTAAGTACCTGTTTACAACCAAAATCTGAGAACAAATTTGGGTGTGAATTAGGGATTTTGTGGACCAATATTCAGAAATTTTCAACTTTTTTACTTTTGTCATCAACATTGTAAGGGCAAAAAACTCATACATTTCATCTGTATTAGTGTCTTGAAACGTAAAGTCGACTGGTTGAAGAAAATTTTTTCGTTTAGCAGGTGCCGGTTGATTTCTGACACCTTGAACTTTAGATGGGTCCCTGACACTACCACTATCGCTGTCACCTTCTTCTGATATATCACCTACGGAATATTCAGATTCACTTTCCTCATTCAAAAATTCATTTTCTGAGTCACTGTCCACTATAAATCCTTCAATTTCGTCATGCCGCAAATTTTTTTGTTTTCTTCGCCACACCATCTTGACTGTAGTGAGTGAGCTCAGGAAAGTAGGTATTTTACTCGTAAATATAAACTAGTGCAGTAATTTTTCTTTACATTTTAGCACGCGCATTTCAATTAGCTCTAAGGCTCCACGTATATGTATGGGTTTGAGAAAGTGATCCCTACACAAAAAAGTATATTTACGGGTGTGACAGTAAAAGGGTAAAGAATTTCTCATTTTCATAGTTAGATAATTTTCTGTCTTGAATAGAAAGAGTTTCCCCCGCAAATGCAAAGGAACCAATTTGTCCTCCCTTCTTTGTTGCAAAACCACCAAACGCCACATCACTACTATCACTGGCCAACATACAAGGAAGCTAAAATCAGGCATGTGCAGTACAGGAGGGGTCGAAAGGGCATCTTTAAGGGCCTGAAACGCCTTTTCCTGAGGTTCACCCTAGGTAAAAACAGCATTTTTCTTCTTGAGAGCATTTAGAGGGGGCGAAATGTGAGAGTAGTTCGAAATGAATTCAAATGACGCGTGTTCTCTCCGGAGCTATAGAAATGGTGTCATTTGAGCTAACGTGGCCCAGGAAATTAATGGATGTGTGACATAGAATGATCTTCTCAGGATTAACCGTGAGATTAGCGGACTTTAAACGTTTGAAAACTTTTCTCTAATGTACCTGATGTTCTTCCCAATTCTTAGAATAGACGAGAAGTTTTCCAAGTAATAGAAGAAATAAAGAAACTTGATATCTCCAAAAATGATGTCCATGAGCCTCGAAAGACACTGGCTCCCAATGCTGACACTAGAAGGAACTAGCTTGAAGCCGTAGGTAGCCGACGGGGTTGCAAAAGCAGTATATTTGATGGAGTTTTTAGAGAGAGGACACTGATAGTAGGCCGACTTGAGATCAATAACTGACAAAAATTTAGAACCCGAAACCCCCCTGCGGGACGGGGTTTAAAATAGTCCCGCAGTAACCCCTGCTTGTCGTTAGAAGCGACTAAAAGGGGAGGCTTCTGTGCAGGACGTACCTCGTGTAGGAAAAACCTATCCTATATCTTTCCTTTCATATCATTTTATACTTACTTCACTTTCCCCCTTTTTTTCACTCTTCCGCCTTCGCTTTATATACCCTTACCTTTTTCTTCCCTTCCCCCTGCCGTTCATCCTGCACGGAGGCCTTTGGCATTTCCGTTGACGACCTTGGCTATTAACCCGGCTCTTCTCTGTTTATTATTGGATACCACTGCTTTGAGCTCCTGAATGAAAGTGCGCCGGTTGCAATACCTTAGTAGAAGGGCCTTAGGGATGACTATAACCGGGTAACCTACTTTGGGAAAAGATCGGTTGCGTTCATGAGGGCCCGGACGTAAAATTGGCACTTTGCTACACCCACTTGCTGCGACGACCTCTCTCTCGGCGATGCTCTATGCGAAGGTTGTCATGTCTAGCGTCGTATAGAGCCTCTCGTCGGGACAGTTAACAGGGCCATATGTGGTAGCACCAACTTGGGTCACCCTGGGTCTACGATCCGAGTACTGTGTAGGTTGTCCCCAAATACGGCAAGGCCGATAACATTGTCACCGCTGGCACCGTACTGCCAAACACTGCTGGCAACCAACTGCCCGGCCCCTCGTAGGGTCGTAATATAGATAAGCATCGGAAACGGGTAAGGCCGTCCAGCCCTTTAATTGAAAAAATCCAGGAAGTGGTGAGGCCCCAACCCCGCTTCCTGGTAATGTCTCAAACAAACGAAAATGAAAACCTCAGGCATGTCAGCCCATTTGTCCTCGAAATAGTGATAAGTGGAGCTGCTGAGTCTGGGTTTTCAATTAGAAAACTGCGCGATAGCACAATAATGATCCAGACTGAAAATGACAGACAGCGAAAATAATGGCAATAACTACCATACCGTTGAGCCCCTTGAATCATTTAAAGGTGAATGTGGAACCGCACAGGTTCCTCAATGTTTGCAAGGGAGTGGTCACTTGCTATGACCTCGACTGCGTGATGCATTGAGGATATCTGTGAGGAGCTTTCCCCTCAACATGTCACCGAAGTATATAGGATCACCATCAAAAGGAACGATGTAGTGAAGAATACTGGTAGTTATATTATGACATTTGCCACTCCTTCCTTACCAAAGGAGGTCCGAGCTGGCTTCCACGTGCTCAGGGTCCGGCCGTATGTCCCCAACCCTTGGCGCTATTTTCAGTTCCAGGAATTTGGGCATATGAAGCTGCGATGCCGTGGTAAGCCAACCTGTGCAGATTGTGGACAGGAGGCTCACGAACAACCATGCGAGTCTCCTAAGTTCTGCTTTAATTGCAAGGGTCCTCAATCTGCCTGGTCTCGGTCCTGTCCGAATTGGAAAGTAGAGAAAAAAGTCCTGGAGATCCAACAGAAAAGAAGATCCCTTATGCCCAGGCACGCAAAGAGTATACTGCACTCCAAGCTCCGGTATTTCAAAGTTCCTACAGCCAAATTGTTAGCCAAAATATAAATTGTCCTAACTGCCACTGCGCAGTTATATATTGCAAAGACTCCTACACGACCTGTGCCACTCGTCTCTATTCGAGACTCAACAAAAAAACCAGCATCAACTGTGGTGATGCAAAATATAAAACAAGTGGCGACACCCTCACAAAAGTCGCCACCACCACCTGTACCCCCGAGGAGCCCTACTCGGGAAACTCTCCCGAGCCCTCCTCGGGGAAATAAATTGCATGCGGCCACTGTTGAGTTGCTCACTCTCACCTCTGGGCCTCCAGAGGCCGGGATGAATGGTGAAACAGGTGAGGCCGTAAAGGCGAGTCCCACTGGTGCCTTGAAGAAGGACCAGCGAGATACCGCCGAAGGCCTTAACAAAGCCTTCGCGCAAGGATCCGACTAACCAGTCTCTCCAAAATAAATCGAAGCCTCTCTTGAAGCGGGAGGTCCAGGAGAGACTGGGAAAGGCAAGAGGACCTAAAAAGGCCCTCAACCAATTTTTATTTTTAATAGATACTGTCATGGATTGCGAGGATAACTAAATTTTATACTAATAAAGCATGTCGCTACTACAATGGAATTGTAGGGGTTTCTTTGCTCGTGTAGAGGAAATTAAACAACAAATTTCTTCCCTGCATCCTTATATCTTATGTTTGCAGGAGACCCACTTCCGCCTAAATGACAACCCGATGCTTCATGGGTACGACGTGTATCGTACTGACAAGCCTTTCTTTGATCGGGCTAGCGGAGGTGTGGCTATATTCGCACTAAGTAATATATATCACAAAAATATTAACATCGTTTCTGATCTCCAAGTGATCGCTGTCCGAGTCTCCCTTGCTTTGGAGATGACAGTATGCTGCATATACCTCCCGCCAGGTGAACGTATTTCGAAGAGGAGCTTAGAGGCCCTCTTTATGCAACTTCCCGCCCCCTATATCATCTTGGGGGACTTTAATGCGCATAAACTGGTGTGGGGATCTAATTTTACAGATGCCCGCGGGAGGATGGTAGAGGATATTCTTGTCTCGGGAAACCTGGTGCTAATGAACACCGGGGCCCAGACACACTTCTCCACTTTTAATGGTGTATTCTCTGCCATCGACCTGACTTTATGTAGCCCAGGTATCGCTGCCCTCTTCCTTTGGGATGTCCATACAGACCTATGTGGGAGCGATCACTTCCCTATACTGCTTTCCCCACTCCAAGATTGCCCAAGTACAGCACGAGTACCCCAATGGGTGATTAAACGTGCCGACTGTGATAAATTCCGCGAGCTCGCCGTTTTCCACGAATCCCCTTCTCCTGACGTCGATGTTAAGACTGGGTATTTTACTTCGACGGCCATCGCGGTGGTGAGGGCCTCCATTCCTAAATCCTCGCCAAATCCGCGCCTCCGTCCCGTTCCCTGGTGGAGCGAGGAGTGTCGGTTGGCTATTTCTGACCGTCGAAGGGCCCTACGTCTTTTTCACCGACGTCCTAACTTGGAGAATCTGGAGTCATTCCGGATTCTACGTGCTCGAGCTCGCCGTGTCATTCGTGAAAGCAGAAGAGAGTCTTGGAGAAAATTTATTTCAACCCTTACAATATCCACTCCCACAACTAAGGTTTGGGATAATATCCGTAAATTACGTAATAGCAACAATTCCAATAACAATATACCTGCCCTCATGTCTAACGGTTCACGTGTCTCCTCCCCTGTGGAGGTCGTAAATGTATTGGGCTCGATGTTCGCCGCTATTTCTAGCACTGCGAGCTACACTAACGAGTTCGCAGTTTATAAGCGGAATATCGAGCGCCATGCTATTGACTTTGGCCAAAGTCGGGGGGAAGATTATAACTCCCCCTTTACCAAAGATGAACTGACCTACGCCCTGTCCCAGGCCGGCAGCACAGCCTCTGGTCCAGACGACATTCATTATGAGATGTTGCGTCAGCTGCCCCCTGCCGGACAGGCACTTCTTTTAGACCTCTACAATAGTGTTTGGGAATCTCATCAGTTCCCCTCACTATGGAGGCAAGCAACCGTTATACCTATATATAAAAATGGCAAGGATAAATTAGAGCCAACTAGCTATAGACCGATAGCTTTAACTAGTTGTGTATGTAAAATATTGGAAAAAATAATTAATAAGAGACTTATATGGTAATTAGAATCCCGCAATCTGCTATCTAATATTCAATGTGGTTTTCGCCGTAACCGATCCACGGTGGATCACCTTGTCCGTCTAGAGACGGCTATTCGTGACGCTTTTCTCCATAAGCAGCATCTTCTGGCTGTCTTCTTCTATCTGGAGAAAGCATACGATACCACCTGGTGGTACGGCATTTTGAAAACACTTTTTAATTGGTGTTTCCAGGGAACCTTCCAATTTTTATATCTAATTTTATGTCGGATAGACACTTCCGGGTAAGGTTAAATAACACCTTATCCGATGATTTTATTCAAGAAAATGGGGTGCCCCAGGGTAGTATTCTGAGCTGTACGTTGTTCGCTATCGCAATAAATAGCATGGTTAACAATGTGCGCATGACTGTACGGTCATGCTTCTTTGTGGATGACTACGCAATTTATTGCAGTTAGTCAAGTCTCCACAGGGCTGAACGGCAGATACAGCTCTCTGTGAACAATCTCGGATCGTGGGCATCGCGTAATGGCTTTCGCTTCTCTGCAGCCAAGACGACGGTTTTCCACTTTCATAGATCACGCGGAATACAGCCAGCCCTTCGTATTTTAATGAACCACGTTGTTTTACCAGTCTCAGAAAGCGTAAGGTTTCTGGGACTTTTAATTGATTTTAAATTAACTTGGATCCCCCACATCAAAGACCTGAAAGCGAGGTGTATCAAATCATTGAATTTGCTTAAAGTAGTTAGCGGTCGGTCCTGGGGTGCTGGTAGGGAAACCTTGATGCGTCTGTATAGGGCCTTGGTCAGATCTAAACTAGATTACGGCAGTTTTGTGTATGGCTCATTTAGACCCTCGGCGTTAAAAGATGTTAAATAGAGTCCACCATGCTGGCATTCGACTGGCTACTGGTGCCTTTCGTACCAGTCCAGTCGTCAGCATCTGTTCCAACGCCGGTGAGCCCCCTCTTTCTTACCGGCGGTCCTATCTTCTGGCATCTTACGTGTCGACACTTCATTGCATGGCGCTGCATGTTTCCTATCGTCCTGTTTTTCATCCCCCAAACCAAATGGCGTAGTACAAGGCCGGTTGGGATCAGTATGCTATCGGTTTTCGACACGTGTGGGATAGTCCTGCCGAAGGCTATCCTCACATCACTAGGTCGAGTTTCTCCCTGGAAGATACGCCTAGCTCAATGCCATTTTGACCTTGCCAATTTCCCTATAACGACCACCACACACTTTTTATACGAGAGGACCTTTAATGAGCTGCTCGCAACCCGCTTTCGGAGTTTTAAACGCATTTACACGGACGGCTCAAAATGTCGAGCCTCCGTGGGATGTGCTTTTATTGTGGAAGGATCCAATTTTAAACTTGCTTTACCTGGTGAATCCAGTGTTTTTACGGCAGAACTATATGCCATTTTTAAATCGTTGTGTTTTGTATATCGTGTCACCGGTCCGTTCTCATCTGCACGGATTCTATGAGTGCTCTGTTGGGATTGTTATACTCGTGGAATCCCCTCGTGCAGATGATTCACGAAAAAAAATTAAAAATTGTTTCATTAAACACCCGGCTCGCCTTTTGCTTGATTCCTGGTCACGCCGGTCTTTCAAGAAATGAATTGGCGGACCAGGTGCCGCCTCGGCACGCCTGCCTCCTGATGCGAGTCGGGGAGTCATGTTTTTAGACCTAAAGGGCTATGTTCGGCGTGGGGTCTTACGCACCTGGCACGAGCAGTGGGTCTCGACCCCTGCTTAGTACAAGCTGCGGTCCATCAGGGATGGTGTGTCGCGGTGGCCCTCTTCAATACGAAAGTCTAGAAGAGAGGAGGTCATCGAGACGAGACTCCGCGTCGGGCACACATCATTGACCCATGGGTTTTTACTGAGAGGGGACCCACCCCCAGTGTGTGAGTTTTGCGATGCTCCTCTGAGTGTGTATCACATTTATATGGAGTGTCGTAAATATGCCCATATCCGCCTGGCTCTTGATTTTAAAGGTGAGCTACGTTCTTTATTACGCGATAGCGCGGATGGAGTTATTTGTTTACTCCGTTTTATACGCCACGCGGATATTTTTAATGCCATTTGAGTCACTTTTATAAAGTGGCTCTTTTGGATATTATCTCATATTGAGATCTTTTTAACAGTTTTATTACAATTTAACATGTTGTTTTGTCTTTTTAACGTATTATAATTTTAACATGTTGTGTCATTTTAACGTGTTATATTTTAATATGTTTGTTTTGTCTTTTTATTGGAGTGATACACTTGTGGTTTTTTTTAGCAGGAGTATCACTTAATTTATACCAAGAGCCCATTAGAGCACTCCTATTAAGTGTCTCAGATGGTGAATGTTTTATCTCTTTCCCCTATGGGGATTTTATTATGTTTTTAATATATTTCAAGGCCTAATGACCTCGGATGTGTCGATGGGCCGTTAAACAACAATAATAATAATTATTATTTATTTATTCTTATATTATTATATTATTTATTTATTATATTTATTATTATATTATTTTATAATTAATAATTAATCACTCTCACCTCTTGATCTCAAACTGAATGCGTCATTTTCTTCTGATGTGGAGTTTTCCAATGTTTGTTTTCTTTTTCGTATGGTTGTCTTGGTTGTTTTTGAAGACGCCTTTATTTTTGGACCTTTTTCCTGGTGTTTGCTGTTTTCCACGGAGGCACTGGTATTACTGATAGAGCAGAAATCAGACACAATTACACTCTGTCCAGGTGGCACTTGGGAGTTTTTGCTTCTTAGTATTGCGAGGTGTAACAAACTCGCTCCTCTTCTCTTGAAGTCGTTTGAAGAAATGCCTCCCCAATCATAGACAAGTCTGCATTTGCTTTAGATTTGTCTTGATTTGGCAAACGGCTTATGATCTGATTTTCGTATATAGGCACTAATCCAGCTTTCTTGAAGCCTGCCTTTAGGTTGCTTTTCATGTTTGGACCAATTTGTTCTAAAACAGTTCGCAACAGCATTGGGAACTGATCCTTTGGAAGCACACCGATTATTTTACCTACATCTGATTGCTTCCATCGGTCAAGAACATCCTTCCACTTAATTTTGAGAGGCCTAAAATACGCCACATCCAGTGGATGAGTGAGGTGGGACGAATTAGGTGGAAGACAAACAAAGTGCACATTGTTTTCTTCACAGAGCTGAATAACATTGATGCTGAGGCGTGAAGTAAGATTGTCTCCAATTACAACCTTCTTCCCTTTTTGTTTTTTAAGAATTGTGATAAACGAGTCCTCAAAAATTACTAAATCGATCCACCCATGCTTACTGCGGTTATATCTAGCCCCAGGTGGGCCACCTTCCGTCCAAGTTGTCCACAGATTTTCGGCCTTATATATAATATAAGGTGGAACGGACTGTCCGGCTGCATTGCCACAAAACATTACACTTATGCTGGATTTTGTTGTGTTCATAATCCGCTTGGGGTATTTAGTACCCCTTCGGCAAATTATTTTTTTCCTACCCGGATCATCACTCATATTGGTTTCGTCGTAATTGTAGACATTTTCAGGGTGTGTGTCTTTGAGCAGTTTTCCCACATTTTGAATGTATTCAGTGATGACCTTTTGTTCGACAGCCGCTCTTGTTCATTTTATGTTAGCTGCAAATCGAACTGAAAGACTGAGATCCCTATCTAGGAAGGACTTAACCCAATCTCTACCAGGCAAGTTATTCTTAAACAAAGCAACGGTACGTCCCTGTCGATCTAAGTAAGCTTTTATGACAAATCTAAAATCAAGTTCGTCACAAGGAAACCCAAAGTCACACAACTTGTTTAGGTGGCTAGCAAACGCAAGCTCCTCTTCATCTGTAAAAACTCTTGGGTGCCCCGGCTTACATGGATGTTGATTTTTTAGTTTCCTCTTGATAGTGGCTCTGCTAATTTTATAAAAACTCTCCGCTTCTCGCTGGGTCATCCTCCTACTCCTTACAGCTTCTAGGCATTCTTCCAACTTTTCGGGAGTAAAGTCAGCATATGTCCGGTTTCCAGGTAGTCTTTTATTATTTATAAGGCATTGCGTCAGATAATCCTGAAAGAAAAAACCACAAAATTAGGATTTCCAGTACGGAACCTTAAATCCTATTTTGACGAGCAAAAATAGATAGGTAGGGACCTAGTAGGTACATTTACACATGTTTAACTCCATTATATGAAGTCTCCATCATCTGTAAATGTAATTTAATTTATATTTTTCAAACATAAAAATATAATAAACAAAAACTTAAACATTTAAATAGTGACATAATTGTTGTGGGCAACTTGAGCCCAAACCTATTTATACACTGAACAGTAAGAAATGTGGTTACGGGCTACCGAGTTTGCAGATAATGTGTACCAGTTGTACCTAACCACATATTGTACAATTAATGAGTTATTTAGAACATGAACAGTCCTCAAATTGGCTTTGATGATAATACTAAATATGAAATGTATGCACTTACCTCCAGTTCTAGGCTATTCCTGATATCTATACAGACGAAAGTTTGCAGAGTGAAATAAACAATAAACAGATGTGTAGGTTTCATAACCAGTGCTGCCACTAGTGGCGACTTCCCAAACCTCCTAGACCCACACTATGGTCTGACTAGTGCTGCCGCCTACCAGCGAAACACTGAACTACGTCGTTATACTGATGTTGAGAGTACGCAGAGAACCAAACACCATTTTTCTGTTTTGGGCTCAAGTTAGCCTCCAGGGCTCAAGTAGCCCCCGTTTACGGTATAGTTTTTATTTTTACCCACACATGAATCACAAAAAATCTGCAAATATTTTACTCTACGTCATTAGAGCCCTTCTTGCCAACTGTCTCAGGGTAAACATAAAAGGTAGCCTTACTGTCTGAAAGTTGATGAATATTGAACAGATAAAATTATAGTTGTATCTTGTAGTACATTATATTCTTAGCGATGTTTGGACAGGGAAGATTTTTCTGGAAATCTATTGATATTTCTCCAGAGTCCTTTGATTTCCTATTTCTTTGTCGAGCTCTTATTTTCCTCTCATAAAAAGATTTCGCCTTCATCCTTTGTACTTTGTTTTCTACCTCACATTTTTTAATTTTTTCTTCTAGCTCATTTTTCTTTTGTTTCTCCACAATACGTATAAGTTCCAAACGAAAGCCTTCAATGATAATTGTACTATTCATCACATGTACTGCATGTGTCCTTTCTAGGATAGCCAAAGGATATATTAAACTTTGTGTTGAAAATTGTGCGATAGGTTTCATACGAAATGTTATTGTTAGAATGGAAGTCAGTGTATAGTGAATGCATCTTTTTAATACTCAATTCTTCAGGTAAATATACCTTCTCTGTTCGATTTAAACTATAATGGCTAGTGCGCCATTTTAAAGATTTTATGTGATTGCAAATCTTGTCTGTAGTTTCATCTGAGAGTTTGTGAAATCTATTTTTGTGCTTTTTCTTAAATCAACCTTGGCCATTCCATTACAACATACACTGTTAACAGATAGATAGTACCTCCAAAGAACTAAGAGATGGCAGCACTTACTCAATTTCAACTAAATATGGAGTTAACCTCTATTTTCCCCTGTGGTATTCATACACTTTTTTTTTCTCCTTTCCTGGCAAAGATTATTTGTTTATGAAGAGAAAGTCTGCAGCCTTCTAGTCCATATGGTAGATAAGCTGTTGTAATAATAAGTACTCTCTAGTGAAATAGACTGCATTGAGACTCCAATAAAAAAATAGTAATAAACAAATCTTCGGGGTATCCTCTGAAACTGGGCAAGGAACTATTTGTATAAGGCTGTACTCTGGAAGTTCCCTCCCCTTTCTACACTCACCGACCAGATGCTGCGGATCTCCACGGCTCGTCCAGGTTAGTGTCTAGTAAGGCGAGTCACCAGATCTCCGCTGCCAATGCGTGAAGGGAAAGAGGTTTTTTTTTCTCAATGGATATGCCGTGATTGAGCATAAGTATATGTATGCATGTAAAAAAAAATACATAGAAAATCTCGGGGTTAACATTTTGCAAGTTAAAACCTAAACTTTTAATTTGAGAAAAATAAAACTTAGTACCCTACCTACCAGACGTCATGGTATGTTATAACATTAATTCACATAAGGAATATTGGACATAAAACCAAATATAAAAATAGTATTCCTGACTTTGGTGTCAAAAAAAATTGAGAAAAGAAAAAAATATATATATACAAAAAACTGGGGCCTTGCATGGTCCAGAACTCGCGACCACTGATCCAGTCCAAGTAGAGTTATTCACTAGTTTTGGTGTAGCGGGAAGAATCTCGGAGTACTCAGTAGTTCTGGTTTGTTGGTAATCTCCGTAAATCGCGGGGTAGCCGTCCCGGAAAGCCGTGATAGTTTCTTCCCGAAGACTTGCCGTCCCTTCTTCCCCTGGGCCGCGATTTATCGTCGGTACATTGAAAATTACCACTTAAAACTCATTTTTATTCTGGAGCACAAATCCAAAACCACTATCTTCCTTAGCAACCTATGGCGCCAACCCTTTCTTCTTGTGCCTTTTTCACTTCTCGGTATCATTTTAGTGGGCTTTGATAAGGCCCCTCCAGTAGCATATCATAAAATATTTGAAAAAACAGGTGAGTGATATAAGGAAAACTTGCAAGAAAAATCAATTAATCAGGAACAGGAAAGATGACAGAAATAAAATGGGTTTGATGAAGTTGGGAATCGAGAACGGCAAATAAGGTCAAAAGGTCAGAATTTGGCCAAAACATCCAATTTTCAGGTCGGGCGGTAGTCCATCAACTCAAACCATGTGTCCATTATGCGCACTCCCCTGTGCGAAAAGATTCTGTCGCTCGGGTAGGGAGAGGGGCCTGCGGGGTGGTAATTCACAAGTCAGGTTGCCGGGCATGCGCGTTGGCTTCACTTATTCTCTGTCCGCGCAAGCGCAGTGAGGACCGGCCCAGGTATATGATCCTGTCGTCTGCAACTCGCTGGCTTCCTCTTCACTTGAAATATGAGATTGTAATCAATCCTCCAGATAAGTATGCGTTAAGCTTGAGGTTTTATAAATGTTATAAATTTAAAGGATGTAAAAAAATAAAAAATAGGGATATGGACCGTGCAGAGCTTACAAAGAGACATGAAAATAAATATGAATAATAACATCGAGAGTATTTGAAATGCGTTTGTTCGTAGTAGTCCGCTAGGAGCGGTAAATGCCCCCTGTACAACAAAAGCAGATCAGCTCTAACAACTAAAATTAATTTTACTAATAATAATAATTTAGTATTAAACCCAGAGGCTAATATAACTTTGTTACACTCTGGTTTGTAGAAAATTTCCAATCCCCCCTTCAACTTAGCAACATAGTCATTGACAATAACTTTATTGAGCTAAGCGGCCCTACCCGGCTTCATGCTCTGAGCCTTTCTTTGTGTAACATTCGGATGGCGTTGTAAAAACAGCTTTAGCCATTTCCGACCAGCCAACCCACTTAATTTGCTGAAAGGGTTTTCAATATTATTTTTATCACAAAAGGTGTATACTGAGCGTCGAATTATTTTTCCAGTTATTGGCATTCCTACCTCAACTAGTCTAAAATCCTGTTGCAGAGATCGTTTTCTTGAACAGGAGTCAAATATGATCTTCCTAACTTTTTTTTATAGTTTTTACAGAACTTACATGGCAACGCAATGTCCATCGCGGAATTTTGAATAGCAATGCTGCTGATCTTACAGACATTCCGTCAGCTATGGCCTTAATCGCATCCTGCAGTTGCTTTTCGGTCCAAAGTGCCCTTCTTTTCTTCGTCTGATCCATCTTAAAAATAAAGTGTTTTTGTGTTTTGAAGAAACAACAGTGTTACATAAAATATAACAATACAATTTTTTCAAAAACAAATATTATATTAGAGTTCATATAATATTTAACTTACCTTTAATTTGATATCCCACATACAAGTTTCCTTTTTTATAATCCCCAAGTCCCAACCCCTATTAGTAAACGATGATTTAAAAAATATACTAACTATTCGATTTTGGATAAAAATTAACTTTAATTAGATACCAACATGGTTTTTTTTGGTCAATATTGGCCCACTTTCTCACCCTCTGAACTCCTCACTATTTACATTTAAAAAAAAACACTGATCTGATCTTTTCACGTTTGGGTTCTGTAAATGATCACACCACATTTTTATTCTTTAATATATTTATAGTGACGTGTTGGCCAAAAAGTCAATAGTTTGAAAGTATTCAGTAAAAACCTCATTTTCCCCATGGAGTTTTGGTAGTTATAGAATGCTACACCTACAATCTACACTTCTACCAAGCTAATGATTCCCAAGTTTTGAGACACACCCTCCCACAAAAAGTTGTGAGAATTCCTCAAGACGGATGCCAACAATTGTGTTTAGTTTTAGTACACTCACTAGTTCTCGATCATTTAAGTCAAACAAATAAGTGTACTGATTTCACAGTTTCTGAAAGATTAATTCGCTGTGACTGAGAAAAAAAAAGAGCGTCCCTCTCTAGGGTCTAGTGGTTAAGGTTCTGGTTTGTCTCCAATGTATAGCCTGATTTTCTTAAGAATCTTCTGAAAGCTCCTGAATCCCCAATCTCCCTTTGATTTGAAGGGCAAAAACCTTTTTTTTAAATACATAATTTTACTAACTGCCTCCTTCCCCGCACATAAATACGGTTTTCCACCACTACTGATTCTTCTCTTCGAGTAAAACATTTAAAGTGCCCCTCAATGTGAAACATCATTATAGTAAGCTTACCACTACACACAAGTGCATCTAAATTTACAAATTAGAAAACAACAGAAACAAAGTGTATTAATGTAAATATCATCCAGAGGCATTTAATAAGTCATA
>CABFVZ010004547.1:32118-47230 GCA_902151445.1 Timema monikensis | reverse complement strand
AAAAGCTGCTTATGGGATATACTGGAGGACCCAATTTGGACAAGGCAACGGACCCGTCGAAAGACAAAACACCTGAGATGGAATGATGTTAGTGTTCATTTAGTTGAAAAATGTCATATGGACACGGGAAATGAACCAAAGACTCTTTAACTTGTCACACCAATGCTTTACCATTGAACTAGTCAAGATTCATATCCTTGTTCTGGATCATTCTTATACTAATTGAAATATCTAATGACAATAATTAAGAAATGGAGTTAGTTTATTACGAAAAGGAGATGTTGTACAGAAAAAAAGAATAAATATAAAAGTAATAAATAAAAAAATAGAAATCACCAAAACAACAACTTAAGGTGTAAAAAAATCAAACTTGGTGTTAAAATTTCCCATCTTCATGTGCGCTCAAACGCGAGAGTTAGGACGCTCTCCTTAAGGACAACCCTCGATAACGTCCAGAAAATAGGTAAAAATGGGGTGGAAAGTGACAAGGAAGGTTGGTTTGT
This sequence comes from Timema monikensis, assembly GCA_902151445.1. NCBI lineage: Eukaryota > Metazoa > Arthropoda > Insecta > Phasmatodea > Timematidae > Timema > Timema monikensis. Next base: position 46,727 of record CABFVZ010004547.1, on the reverse strand, counting down.
GTCCGTAAATCATCGTCCCCTCGTAATTACAGATCCATAACGCTGCACGGCGGGTTTAGGCGCTGTCAGGGGCAGGCAGACTTGCCCGTTAACCACGGAGACTCCGTTAATGTTATGGGGAATATTACTTAGCTGCTGTTACCCCTGAACCTAGACTTCCCTCGATACACCAGCAGGAGTAACATCGCTGTTGGAGCACCGGCTGACGGGGAAATTAAACTGCTATAGCAGAAGGTTCGAACAAAGTTAGCCCAGGTCCTAGTAATCCGTCCAAAAGTCGACACAATTCCCTTTATAAGCACTGCGTCTTACTACCCATTCATGTTATACGCATATAGACTAACTACTCTTACGTCTTAATTGGAGTCGAGAAAGGTTAGATTTAAAGGAAGTGTAACCGCATTTATGTGGAAGGAGAGAGGCATTAGTGATTCTTAATATTTTAATCACCATTAAGTAGCTTAACAAATAACAGGGCCTAGGTGTCCCAAGCTCGATTCCCGTCTGGTACAGTGGGTATTTTACCCGAAAGGGGAATTGCCCCAACGGTCACCAATCAGCTCCGCGTCTTACTACCCGTTAGGGCTATAAGCACTTACGCTAATGTGTAATGGTAGGGTGATTGTGAGATGAAATGAAGGACCTACAGTTTAACGTGGGATCCGAACCACTGTGGAGGCCTGGCACTCCACACATTCATAAAATGTGATTAATACACTTCTTGTCAGAGGTGAAGGAAGGGTTTGGTAATCAGATAAATCTGTGCCGGGACCGAGGATTGAACCCCTGACCCCCAACACAGAAGTCCGACACCTTACCCCTAGACCACCAGGTCACCGAGGGGAAAGAAAACTACGAAACTCCTTATCTCAAGGTAAAGAGGAAAGCTCACGGCTAATTATCAAATATCTTAATTATTGTATTTGTTAGAGGAAGGCTAAATATAGAGCACTTTTCCATCAAGCCTGGTCTTATAGCTCCACAACTATGACTAAAAAGTCGTTGTAAATAAGTTAATTTTCACGCATTTTGTGTCTATTAATAAAACTAGAACTATTGGGTTTTTAAGAAACCACGTTGGAATAAATCGACTCTATTTTGGTGTGAACCATATTTTAAAATAACGCGTAGTAGAATTAAATATTGCGTTATAGCTGAACGTTTGCGTGGCGATTTCTCGATTACCGAGCCAGCCCCCTTAAATATCTAAATACTATAAATTCACGCAGTACATAAAAAACAGGCCTACTCAAAAAGCTATCATGTATAAGTTGATTTTATCAACAGCCCCAATGCTCAGTATAAAGTCTATTTTCCGAACAGGAATCCTATTTCACTGGATATGTTACCGTCTGTATCACGTGACGTTTCTATCAATTCAATCCGGATTGAGGACACCCGGTTCAATCCCAGCATAGGGAGGGAAAGAGAAGTAGATTGGACCGGATGTTTGTGCAAGACAGGTGGAGGGAAGCCTTTCCGACGGATGAAAGTTTGATTGAATTTACGATTGGCTGTCGAGTCTGGAATACAAACAAAGAGTGAGTGAGAGAGAGATAGGTTTGTTATATGGCCACTTGAAAACTCGTAGCGAACTTGTCAAATTGACCTCGGTCAGGCGCGGAAAACCACAATCCCGGACGATACAATTTGTACGTGTTTTTAAATCGCCTTGGCTTTTCTCAATTCTTCTTGTTTTCCAAGTGCGTAAATACACTGAGTATTATATCTGGGGCAACTGCATGCATTATAATAATATTGTGGAAACAGCGTTGTCATTTCTCTTTTGCTCATGGTTAGTCTCCTCTTAAACATTAGAGAGATTTGGCAACGCTGGATATGCAATGTTGCCAGTAGCTCCTTCTTACCCCCGCACAGTCAAAGCGACAAGGTTTGGTTTTCGTATACTTAGTATTAAAAAAATATTCATCGATTTTTTTTTATCTAGCTCCGTGACTTACCACCCGTTCGGGTTATACGCCTATGTTCTAATTACCCCATTGAGTTAATGATTAAAAAGGAGAAAATGCACCCAAATTTGCGTGGTGGGAGAGTGGAAGACCACTAAGTAAAAACCCACCACAACGCACCCGAACGAGATCGAACCACGATCTCCCCGTCTTCGACAGTATAGTCTTAACACGAGGGTTGCGCGTTAGACCACGCGGTTATCGAGTTAATGCGTTTTATATATTGGTAATTGGCGTAGGCCGTGTTAGCCAGGTATTAAATAGTTTTAATAAACACATCAATAACAATCCGTCCCACAAACTAACAAGCTATCCTAATATCACTCTAGGATATAACAAGCAGATTTGACAATCAGTACCGCCATAATCCAGACCAACGCACAGAAGTACCAACCAACAAACAACCGGTAAAATATCAGTGCTACCAACCCCACCGACACCCATAACTTCGCGCGTCGTTAGCGACATGACGGTATGATGTGGAAATATTTCACCAGCAGAATTCCACGCCCCATGTTTGTTTAAATACATTATAAAAAATGTGTGTATGTGCGTTAATTATGGTGGTTTTTTTTTTTTTTGCTTGTTTCTCTCTGGCGTTCTGAGGGATGATAAAAAAACCAGACGATATGTTTATGACACATGTTCTTAGAGGCTATAAGCCTGGGAATCATATGTGTGAAAGAAGAAGAGGGAAGGGTCCCCGCGAATCTACACATGTGATAACAGCCACTGGATGGAGAGTAAGACAGTTCTATGTCACATTAGTCTCGCGTCGACACTTGGATACATTTAGTTTTTTAATTATTTAGCGTTGAGTGTAAAAGTATTTTTTTCAACAAAAAAACACGAGGAAGGGGTAGTCAAGGGTATTGCAGGAACTACAATTAATTTTTAACAAGTGTAGCTAAGGTCCCGTTTTAAATAGACCGTTTGGCATTACATGTTTGTTCCACGATAACCGCAAAATGATTGGACCAATTTTAACGGAATTTGGTAAGAACATTATTTGAACATCTGGTAAACCATGTAGGTGGTCGCCATCTTTAAACGGACAACCATATATATATATATATATATATATATATATATGAATGAGATCCGGCTGTCTGTTCAAAGATTCTTAATAATAATAATAATAATAATATTTAGCACTGCGTCTTACTACCCGTTAGGGTTATACGCTTTAAGTACTAATTACGCTAATGGATTAGGAATTGGGAAGGTTGAATTAGAGGAAGTGAACCCGCATTTGCGTGGAGAGTGGAAAACCATTTAGGAAAAACCACCCCCAGTTTACCCAACCGAGATTCGAACCTCGATCTCCCCGTCCTCAGCAGTCGGGCTCAACACGACAAGCGCGTTAGCCAACTACACCACCGAGGCGGGTCAAAGATTCTTAAGATTTGTTGTATGAGCACATCACATATTTACAGTAGGAATAGATGTTGATAGTTGATACACATATTTACAGTAGGAGTAGATGTTGATAGTTGATACACGAGCTTATTTTATTTCAGCTACAATAATTAAAAGTATCCAGTCGACTTATAACTATTTATGGACCGCGACCACCATAATTGTGCTCCTTGTCTATGAGCAATAGGATTTATCTTCTTAATCACTATTGGAGGATTAACAGGAGTAATACTAGCTAATCCATATAGAGGTATTGTACTACACGTTAATTATTACGTAGCTGCATATTTTCATTATTTATTATTATCAACTGGAGCCGTATTCGCTATTAACTAGCCTACTACAGTCCAATTTTCATAAGAAGACAATTTTATAAAACACATATATATTTTTTGTGGTGAAAAATGGTAGCATTTTACTTCATTATCTGTGCTATTTTATAGATAATAATATTTTCTATCTAAAGTGACACTGAAGATCACGTGACTTGACGTATGAATACATGAAAGCAGACCTAATAGCTTTCCCAGCTGTCAGATAAATTCCTTCCTATGAAAATTGAACTGTATAGGATTAACACACTTCGGAGGACATGCAGGTAAAAGATAGCCTAGTAATATCTGGTCTGCCAGTGAGATGAAGGTCGGGGATCGAGACTAGGTCGGATATATAAGGGTTTTTAACGCTCTACCTCCATGCGAATACGGGCACGTTTCCTCAAAATACTACCTTTCTCATCCCTGTCTTAATTAAATACATACATCCCAAACGGCTAGTAAGACTCGTAGTAAAATAATAAAGATTAGTTGGAGACTTTTTTTTTTAGCACCGCGCTTACATAATATAGAAAATAATGAAAATACCCTTTGAAACTAAAAACACAATTACAATTAGCCGTTTTAAGAAAACAAATTCCGATGCACCATTCCCCTTAAGAACATTTTAATAATTAATATTTGTTTTCTCTCAACACTGGAATTTTAATACCACGTCTCGCTACTTGTTCAGGCTGTAGCCATATGTTCTAACTACGCTAATGTGCTAGGGATGAGGAAGGTTGAATTTAAAGGAAGTTCGACCAAATTTGCTCAGGACGAGGGTGGGAAAACCATTTAGGGAAAAACCCCTTCAATACACCCGGATGGAATTGAACCCCGCTCTCCCCCATCATTGGCAGCCAAGCTTACTGCAAGAGTGACGGCCTGATGCATTCGACCACCGTTGCGGGTTATTTGGCGACTAACTTTAGAAATAAAGAGAAATGAGGGTAGTTTTTAAAGGATATTAATCAGCATTAGCGGGGATAGAGGGTGGAAAACGCCCTCCCCCCCTTACCTCAGCAGAGATTCTAGCCTTCATACATCTGTCACCAGCGTTTCAGTATATCACGAGCGTGACGCCGTATATTGCGTGACCACCAGTGCTAGTAGAACAAACGTCCAAGAAAGAGACATGGCACAATACGTCATGAAATATGAACTGTTTTCAAACTGTAAAGATTGAGGTCAAGTATTTCGCTGCGTTGCTCTAATGTCAGTTGTTTATTCTTCATCACCAAACACTTAGGGATGTCTTGTATTTTATTTCAATTGGCATGTTATTAAAACTAGATTGTAATTAGGTGTAACTTATTTTTATTCTATTTCTTTTTTTCCAACAAGGGATCGAATAGATTAGAATAATGTTAAGGTCGATGGATGTTTCCAACAACGTAGGTAAGCCAGGTGTGCCAACATTTTCATCAAATTCCCTGTCCCTCTCCCCAGAAGGAACAATTTTTTTTCAGACAGCAGTAAAGAAGAACGCATTATATCCTACTAGTATATAAAAATAAGTTTCGGTCGATCTGTCTATCTGTTGCTCTTTCACGCTAAAATTCACTACACCGATTGTTATCAAATTTCGTATGGACATGCGGTTAACATACAGTAAAAGCCACATAAAATTTACATTCGTTGCTTTGTTTCAAAATTGTCATTTTTTACTAGACAATATTTGTTTGCCTTTTTCTTCAGCTTCCACTTTTAGGATTTTCATCGGATACAGACCTCCTTCAGTGGCCGAACGGTCTAAGGCGTCACTCAAGGATAACTAACACACACGCGGCAAGAAATAAGACGAGGTTCAATCAGTTAATTTGGGAACAGTGCAGCTCTAAGTCCCACAAGACCGAGCAATCAGTTAATTTGGCAACAGTGCAGCTCTAAGTCCCACAAGACCGAGCAATCAGTTAATATGGCAACAGTGCAGCTATAAGTCCCACAAGAGCGAGCAATCAGTTAATTTGGCAACAGTGCAGCTATAAGTCCCACAAGACCGAGCAATCAGTTAATTTGGCAACAGTGCAGCTCTAAGTCCCACAAGACCGAGCAATCAGTTAATTTGGCAACAGTGCAGCTCTAAGTCCCACAAGACCGAGGTCTCACCAATCTCGCAATCGACGAGAGTAAGCATCCACTTCCACTAACTGTATAATGAACCAGTGTGTTGGCTTGACGCTTGGCGCAGTTGGTACATTTGGTGCGCGTAGGTTGGCAGCTCGCATGCCCACCAGATTGTAATGATAGCAGCCCTGATTGAGGCGTGGGACTCACGAGACATAAATCCAAGTGAAAATTAGAGAAGTCCAGAGTTTATGTTCGAAGATGAAGAAACACATTACACCGCGTTCACATTAGTTCCAGCTTTCTTAACAATAATTTAGGATAGGGCTGGGACCTCCTGACTCTAGTGTAGTGTGGACCTTGTCTAGCACCTGGGACCTCCTGACTAGTGTAATGTGGACCTTGTCTAGCACCTGGGACCTCCTGATTCTAGTGTAGTGTGGACCTTGTCTAGCACCTGGGACCTCCTGGTTCTAGTGTTATGTACACCTTGTGTTAGATGCAGTCTACCCAACATCTTACAGTTCTCAGAAGGAGGCTGTGAATGACATGAGTGAGATGGGGGTATTTAGATCTCCAGAGAAACCAATGAAGGTCACCCATGGCCCGTAACGATCTAAGATGAATCCATTTGATAAAGATGATGACGTATTCTAAACTCTCACTCGTACCAAACTATGCCAAGTGACGTCACCTCTCTCAGTAATATAGACTGACCCCCGGAGAAATGTTTACTGTACTAACTATCACCTCGAAGAGAATTGCAGGTCTGAGACCGGGTCTACACTTGTATCAGACAGATCCTGGTATCGGTTCCTAGTCGAGCATTTCGCCGTCGCATCAAAGGGCGCCTCAGGATGAGGATACGACATGTCTGTATGCGCTACGAACAAAACTCTGGTCACGGGTCCAGGACGCACGAAGGATGGAACTATGGGTCGCATCGAAGATATCGATGGAACGAGGACTGGATTTGCACATAATTGTTCTCAACCTTGTCCTTGTGTATTGTCACCCACTCCTGATGACAAAACGAACACGATAAAGATATGATATAGGTGTGGACCCGGCCTAATGTAGGATAAGCTTTATCTTCTATCGTTCTCTTTTAGATGTTACCAAATCTCATCTTTTTCAGTTATGTCTGAAGAGGGTGTGCTGGGGTAAAAAGGAGATACTGGCAATATCTAAGCAAAATTTGTCTGATATAAGAGAATGGCAACGCTGTCTCGCAACAAGAGCCATGGAGTTCCCTCGGAGATGATATTAAGGGCCAGTTTCATAGACTCAATACGCATAAAGTGCGGTACTATATTAAATACAGGACGACACCTACCTAAAATCGAATGGAAAGGGCCAGTTTCGCAAATCAAACTGGCCCATTCCATTCTGTTCTATGTATATTTTAGGTGTGGTCTTGTGTCTAGTATAGAACCAGACTTGAGTAGTACCAAGTCTGATGAGGAAACTGACCCTCAATGTAGGCTTAGAAAACAATAGCGACCCTGGTGGAGAGATAAATATCAGTTATTAATAAAAACCACCACTTCATCAGTTTTATTCGCTAAGCTGACGACTTCTTGGGGTGCATGCACATTCAAAGGACACGCCGTGGTGGCCTATAACAACCCTTAAACACCGCCGCACAAATCTCCCCAACTCTACATCCCCCATCATCCCTTAGCTAACCTAAACAAAAGCCTGGCTATAAACCCCCCCACCCTTTTTTACCACCTCAACACTATTGAAAGCAGGCAATGAATCGCCTGCCCGTGACACGGGGATAAGACCGGGGATTCCCCATGTGATCCTATTAGGATTACCCCCTCCCCAAACACACACACACGTCCCTCTCTATGAACAGCCAACCGTCCGCTATGTCCTTTCACTTTTGATGAACGAGACAGCGGTCCGGAATTACAGCAGTTTTAACCGCTGGGACAAAAAGGACATGACCCCCCACTCCCCCCCCTCTCCACATTTAAAGTCACATGAACGGGCACGCGGTCCAATTGCTAGGTTCATTTATTACGGTATATCTGTAATGGAGAGTATGGGGTTCACTCCACTTCCACACATTTCCTCTAAAACTGTAACTTCCTCATCCTCACACCGGTAACGTGCCAGGACGGGTAGTATGTATGAAGATATTAAAGAATTGCGCGCCACGTCCAGACTCTGTATCTTCTTGCCTCTGAAAATGACAAGACTCCAGCTTTGGGAGGTTTTAATTCGAGTCTCGGTTAGGTCATTGGGTCATGAGATGTGATTTCCACGAGACAAGTTTGTGTGCTCCCGTTATTGATATAGACCAGGGGAGATGCCGTACTGGTGCTACTACCGTACTGTACCGTACTATTGCTACTATCGTACCGTACCGTACTATTGCTACTACCGTACCGTGCCGTACTAGTGCTACCATGTCGTACTATTGCTACTACCGTACCATGCCGCACTAGTGCTACTACCGTACCGTACTAGTGTTACTACCGTACCGTGCCGTACTAGTGCTACCACCGTACTGTGCCGTACTAGACATGACAGTGACGCCTTTGATATTTATTTCAATCATTAAAATATTGCTAATTAAGCTGTTTAAAAGTGTTGTGAGATAAGTAAGTAGTCTGGACCAATAGAAACGTTTTTATCCAGATTAGTATATTATTAGCCTTTTAATTAAATGACGAGAATGAAATAGAAAGTCCCTCAGAGCCTTATGCGAGAGTCTTAGTTCCATCTCTATCCAAGAGTGCGTAGAGCGCACCACCATTCAATGTCGTCACAGCCGCGCCCGGACCTCCCCCTGGTTCCCGTGCGCGAATAACCCTAAACATGACATTTGTCGGGTCTCTAAAGGATATAAATCGAACAGGGACATACAGGATAGGGGTGAGGGGGGTTAACGAATTAACTCACCACGATGAGTGACAGAATTGTAGAGCATTGCTTTGTAAACGTAAACATGACTCTTTGGGCGCACTCGAATTGCGGAATAAGATATACCTGTCAACCTGTGCACATGAGTTTAGGAACAACTGTAATCACATTCAAATACTAACCCATAACCTAACGTAACTTTAACTAACCTAACATAATCTAACATAACCTAGACTAACCTAACAATCTAATCTAAACTAAACTAACCTAACCTAACCTAGGCTAACCTAGCAACCTACACTAATCTAACATAACCTAACCTCCATTTTCCATTCTGAACAAAGTCAGTATACAACTAATTTTCCCTCCGCAGTTCGTGTAAGAGTATTACCAACCTCGGATGAGTTGTTCGGAAATTCGTGTGCACCGGAGTCTTGTAGCATTTTGCGAAGCACCTCCATTGATGTTCGAGCCGTGTGGGCCGTTGCCCCATCTCACTGTGACCACAGGGTGTCGGTACTTGGTACACATGCCCTTACGTTACAGTTCCGGGGTCAAAACGGTCAAACATCAATGTAGGGGCTTCCTTCACAAACTGTTCCCTCAACACCTCTTTTCACGACTTGGGGACATCGCCCAGCCGGGACATGTTACAAGAACAATTCAGGAGCTTAAAAGAAGGAATTGTGGTGGAAGTTGAAACAGTGCACAACGTCACATCAATTTTCGAGGAGCACATACAAATATATATATATATATATAGCATATAATGGTAGCCATCTTAAGGACATTATTTATAAAAAATAAATAATTCAAAGGTATGTCGAAAATTACCAATCTTTTGTTGTTATTTTAATTAGAATTTGGAGCATTTAGTAGTTAAAATAGTAACAATAAAAAGTTCTTAAATATGTCCACACTTTCTGCCCTACCCTGTATATGAATATTAATATTAAGTATTATTTAAAATGTATCACGTAGCTCCTCTGTCCGCCGAGTAATGTTTGTCCAAACGGTGGCGGGCGGTAATAAATTTTGGTAAAGGATACAAAGAAACTTGTCAAGTAATTCAAACGAAAGGAGGACTAGGCCTATAGTTTTTAAAACGCGACACGGCGATCTAATCTGTGGTCTAGCAGTGAGACTACTTGTGTCTTGTATTAGGCGGCCTCTATCAATTGTAACGACTTACCGACTAACGGAACACATCCACTCTGTAGTTGAGGATCAGTCACTTTGATACTAAGGTCTACGTCAAACTCTTACCTGGAATAAAAGAGAAAATAATGATATTAGATAACAACACAAAGCAGGGGCATGTATTCATACGTCATGTCATGAGATCATCAGTTGTCAAATTTGATGGATATCAGCAGTACCTATAAAATAATACTACCATTTTAGTAAAATATTATCAATGTTGATCACAAAAAATATGTTTATATTTTATAAAAGATTCTCCAAATGTCAATTTGTAAGAAAATCCAAGTATAGTTTATATTCAGCCATAGCGGTGGACTCAGGGACTAAGGCGGCAGTCTCGTCTGACCTGATTTTTCATTGACCGAGGAAGTCAGGGTTCCAATACAAGCAAGCTGGACTTCAGTGATCCCCCCNAACACTTTCTAACTCTCTCTCAGTCTAATTTTCTTTCTCTAAACGATTCTCTTCCTCTCTAACTTTCTCTCTCAAACTCCCTCACATTTTCTCTGTCTTTCACACAAGATTTCTCACTTTCTCTCCGCACGAATCAGGGTACAATTCCACTATTTGCTACCCTTTATCATTCGGATATCCTGAGACTGGTATTAGGAGAACAAATACACGTAATAGAATTAGTGTTAGTGCGCTCCATTGACGGTTATTTGGGACCTAAAATGTTCAGTAAAACGGGGTAAGGTTTGGAGGGTGAATTTTGAGGAAATGATCCCTCGGGGAGAGGACAGCAGAACCGCACCGTGAAGAGAAACCATGTTTTTATTTTGTGTCGCTGAGTCTTACTACCCGTTAATCTAATGTGCTAGGGATGGGAAAGGTTGAATTTAGAGTACGCGTGCCCAAATTTGTGTGGAGGGAGAGTAGAAAACCATTTAGGAAAAACCACCCTCAATACACCAGACAAGGGTTCGAACCCCGATCTCTCCGCCATCATCACTATAGTCTATTACGAGAGTGACATCTTATACCAACGGTTTTCAACCCACGGCCCACGATAACTTTTTTTTTTGCAGCCCGCTGGTTCATGAAAAATATAAAATTATTTCACGAGAGAAAAAATGACAAATAGGCCTAGAGATATATTTTATATAATCAATAATATACTGCTGCACAATCACGTCATTGAGACAATGTCAATAGCACCCTCTCATCATTGAGACAATGCCAATAGCACACTCTCGTCATTGAGACAATGCCAATAGCACACTTCTCGTCATTGAGACAATGCCAATAGCACTATCTCGTCATTGAGACAATGCCAATAGCACACTCTCGTCATTGAGACAATGCCAATAGCACACTCTCGTCATTGAGACAATGTCAATAGCACTCTTGTGTCATTGAGACAATGCCAATAGCACACTCTCGTCATTGAGACAATGTCAATAGCACTCTCGTGTCATTGAGACAAGAGACAATGCATATTCGCGCTAAGAGACAATACACATCCCAAGGAGAACTAATGAGCCACAACGGATGAAGGTGCTGTGTGGGTGTAGCCTAGGCGGAGAACTATGTCAGGTAGAGGTATTTATAAGATCTGGTTGAGTGTTGAATCAGGTTAACACTAAGGGTGCCGACCTCACCCACGTTTACAGACGTTACATCGGCTCCGTTTATAGCCCCAACAAGAGCCAGTTTTACTGCCTGTGTGTCCGGCTAATATCAACGTTCTCATTGCATCCTGCCAGGGAACCGAACCCCTCCCTCACTGATCAAAGTCAAGCCCGCTGGCGTACTCGACTCAACAAGTCCAAAACTAATGAGTCATAAATATTCTATTCAGTAGGATTTAATTATATGTTAAAAGAAGAGTATCGTCATCGCACTTTCGGACTACCCGCGTCTTACACTTAAGATTAGGGCACAGGATGAGGAGGGTGGATGTGAAGGAACTGTGACAGCAGGCTCTCCTAGACTGAATTAAAAAGGGCTTTCTTACTATCCTTGCAGAAGTTGGGAGGAGGTCATATTCATCCATGATCCGGATTAGATGATGTATAAGCAAGCACTAGGCTTAGAGAAGTTGAGATCACTGAGTTTTAATAATCTCATGTGTGGTATATTCATCCCTGGCTCAGAAAAGTTGATATTATACAAGATTACTAGGCTCGCAGAAGTTGAGGATGGTCACAGAGTTTTTTCATTAGATTGTATTACATTCATCCCTGGCCCAGAAAGGTTGATATTAGTCAAGATTACCAGGCTCGCAGAAGCCCGGAGGAGGCTATAATATTTTATTATCTGGCAGTCACGCTGGTCTCGGAGCAACATAATACTCGTAAGCACGCAAGCAGGTCTAGACGAAAGATTAGCATCCCTAGCACTAATCTGGTAAACTGAGGTTCCATCCCAACCAGTAGTGATAGGAATTTCCATTTTGTCAAAAAAGGCCTCACCCTCTAACATGAGGGTGCACACAATCTGGACGTGAGAATGAAACTCAAAACACAAATAGTGCATTACTGATAGCCCCCTGTAGTCGAATCGAACCAAGTATTCTTTGAGCCTAGCCTGCTTAAGTGGTCGAATGGTCTATGACACCACTTTCTCAATAGACTGGAGTGTCAACGACGTGGAGAATGGGGTTCTAATCCCGGTAGGGGTAACGAGTTTTTTATTTATAGTTTCTCACTCCCCTGCACGCTAATGTGTGTACACTTCATCTAAATTCAACGTTTCTCATCACTAACACGGTGTAGTTAGTACATATTCGTACATCCCGAACGGGTGGTATGACTCAGTTATAAAAAATCTCCAGAGCCGAAGCCAGCCTCCCCGACCACTTGATAATGAAACAAATCATTTTATTATAAATGTACGTAGAGCTGCGTATAAACTAGACGAACGCAGGGTAGCGAACCATTCAAGTGTGATCAAAATGAGTTGAATCCTTATCCAGTTCATTTCGAGTTGAACGTCAATAAAACAAGAATGTAAAAACTGATTATGGTGCTGATGAAGACTATGAATCTACATGGATTGCTTTTAAAAGCATGTTCTTTTTGATGGACAAATCTTCAGTTTAGGAAAACTACAAATAACTAGGTAATAAATGTTCAAAATCAGAGTAGTTCATTCTGCAGATATTTTTTAAAATGTCCATATTCCTCTCTTGAATCTAAGCTCACGCATTAAATCCGTCCCTCTATACAGTTATCTACTTTTAAAAAGTGACGTCATCCCTAAACACTGTTTTCTTTATCTTTTACTAGGCTGAACAGCTTCTTCACTGATTATCATAAATAATGCACTAGCGATTATAATTAAATCATCAAACACAATGAAAAATAGAGCCACGCCAAAGCTTCAACCAGACAACGAGTGAAAGTGAACGAACATCTGTGAAAACATTAGGTTCGCTTAGTGTGGACGGCAAGGCGAATTTTGAAATAAACGCCGAACAAATTCGACCGAATACATTCGCTACCCTTCGTGACACTCTCGTTTGTCTCGTGTATACACGACTTAAATTAACTAAAATAATAAATATTATTGCTACTATCTCTGAGAGCTTTACATCTCCATTTCAGCTTATAGAGCTTCGTGCCTTCTTGTTGATGTCCGCCGGTAAAATGAGCTTTCTTACAACCCAAATACAAATCTAAGTTTCAATAAAGAGCAGATTGTGATCTGTGTACCTATAAATGTTAATTATTTTGAATTTAATTTTGAAGTTAGATAAACGAAAAGGAAGTTTTCCATGCAAGGGTGTAGTCTTAACTTGACAGATGACAGTATGGTCCTAACTTACAAGTTGCACCATAGTGTAACAAGTCGAGGTAAGGTTTATATATATATATATTTCAGGATAAACTGAGTGTGCGTAAACACAACTAGTTGATCCTATTTTTTTTACTAGCTTTGTCTATTATTATTTAAAAAAATATATAAACCTATTGAAATTTATTAGTAGCATGTCGATCATTTAGTTGTTATAAATAATTTTTTTAATAACTTTTTTTTATTTATCATTCACTATCTTGGGGTGAATTTACGTCAAAAAATATGTTTTTGGACTTTGTGTGATACTGTAGGCCTATATCCAATTATTTCAAAAATAAAACACTGACAATTTTCATGCTCGATCGGCTAACGAAAAAAATTTCCTTAATCGTTAAGATGAAAAACTCGTTTAGTAAGAGTGTGCTCAAATTCTCGCCCCTACGAAACCTTTATTATTATTTAATATTTTTTGTCAATTGCACCTCAACCAAATTCTCATTTCCCACAGAGTTAGAAATCCCACATTAAAGTGTGCCCACCCAAACAATTAAGGGTTGTACAAATTAGGGTACTCCGAGTTAAGGAGGTATTTGTGAAAGATGGATGGATTTTTTTTTTTTTTACCGGCGATTCGCAGCCGCCGAAGAAGAATGTGAGGGAGTTTTTTTTTTAAATAAGCAAAGAAAGACGAAGTGGGGAAAATCCCCTTAATGGCGTCTGCAGATGAGAAATGGGAGTTCCAAAAACTGTGACGACGTGAAGAGGATACCAGGCCCAACACTTCAAATTCGCGAAATGGAAGGGAAGAGAAGGGGGTAAAATAAAATATAGCAAAAAAAAAAGAGAGAAGAGAAACGACTTTCCTACTTTCCCAGAGTGTCTGCATACAAATGGCTTTCCTTTCTCGGGACATAGCTTCATCGTTATAAGAACGGAAGAGACAGTCGTCTACTTCATTCCCCCTCCCCCCCTCCGCGTCCCTGCTTCAAGTCTACAACTTACCCCCCCCCCCTAC
>CABFVZ010004547.1:7034-21224 GCA_902151445.1 Timema monikensis | reverse complement strand
GGGGGGGGGGGGGGGGGGTTGTTTCCTACTTTTTTTTCATTCTCGCTCCACGCAAATGCGGGTTCACTTCCTCTAAATTCAACCTTCCCAGTTCCTAGTCCATTAGTGTAATTAGTACTTAAGCGTATAACCCGAATGGGTAGTAAGACGCGATGCTAAATAAAACAATAAAAATATATTGTGACAGTGACGCTTTATACACCCAGCCGGGATTCAAACTAAAAGCTATCCTTCACCATCAAATCAAATGATATTAAATGTATGACGCCTTAGTCCGCGTACCCACAGATGGGGTCTGAGAACCAAGTAGGCGGCTTTATCCCCTTTTCAATTTAATTGTATTCATGTTTTGAAGGAAAACCTCTGAGAAACTTCCAATTCATGGTTCTGGGAAAGAAGCCGTTAGAAACCCCACAAGTGGTTTTCATGGTTATATCAACCACTTGAGCATTTTTACTAAAGTTTTTCTGCAGAAACCTCTAAAACTCCAATAGACGTGTGAAACCTTTTCTATTAACAATACCCGGCTCGGTGACGTAGTTAGCTAACGCGCTAGTTTCATGTTGAGCTAGACTGCTGAAGACGGGTAGATCGGGTTTCAAATCTCGCTCGGGTGTACTGGGGGTGGTTTTTCCTACATGGGTTTTCACTCTCCCTCCACGCAAATGCGGGTTCACTTCCTCTATATTCAACCTTCCCAAATCCTTACCCATTAGCGTAATTAGTACTTAAGCGTTTAAACCGAACGGGTAGTAAGACGCGGTGCTAAGTATTATCTATATAATAACGCAAAATATTGTGAAAAGTCCCTAGCAAAAGTTTTTTTAATCAATAAGTATTAATTTCATAAAGTACATTATTAATACCACAAAAAATTAAATGCTAAATATAATTCAAACGTGACGCAGTAACGGAAAGTTTGGGATTCAAATTCAGAACTTTTTCAAAATTAATGTCCACGCTAATGTGGGTGCATTTCCTTTCATTTATACCTACCTTATCCTTATTACATTAGTGCATATCAGAGGATGTGTCACATTATGAGAATAAATGTCTTGTTTTTATTATTTATTATTTAGACCCAAGTCTCGCTACTCATTTGGGTTATACGCTTAAGTACTAATGGCGCTAATGGTTTAGGGATTGGAAAGGTTGAATTTAGGGGAAGTGAACCCGCATTTGCGTGGAAGGAGAGTTGAAAACCATTTAGGAAAACTACCCCCCAGTTCACTCGAGCGAGATCCTAACCTCAATCACCCCCGTCCTCGGTAGTCTAGCTCAACACAAGTGTCTTATTGAGATACGTCATAGAAGGCAAGGTGGTAGGGAGAAGGGACCAGGAAGAGAAGGAATGACCCCAAACAAGGAAATAATAGGTGAAGTTTCGGGATGTATGGGAGCTGCTGATAGAACAGGCTGTAGGACTAGATTTGTACAACACAACGGACCTGTCGAAAGACAGAACACATACTACTAATAAATCTGCAAATAGCTTGGAGGATAACTATAACAAGTTCTGCGTTTAGTCGGTTGTTGCATTAAGCCGTAAACAAAATGCCGCAAAGAATGAGGGAAGAAAAACTCGAGGGATATGTAAATCGTGTTATTTCCGGCACCCGGGGAGAAGTTTGGGACAAACCGGAGTAATTGGGGAGGGGGGAGGTGAGGTCTAAGAGCCCCCGATAGGTAACCGTGGTGACGTCACGGAAAGTCAAGGCAGGTGCTCCCATCTTGACGCATTTTACATTTTATTCGGCGAATGTTATAAAGATAACATTAAAAAAATCGCAAATTCTTGAACAATGTTAAAAAATTATCTTACAATGTTACAACTTTACTTTTTGGGTCTTAAAGTAGTTTTTAAACGTACTTTTTTTTATAAAGAAAAATTATTTGTACTCGCTAAGGTGATCTAATGGTCAAAGGAGTCATTATATCAAACTACGGCACTGGCTGTGACGGGGAGATCGGGGTTCGAATCCTCGGTTAGGTGCATTAAATGTTTTTTTACCTTCCTCATCCCTACCTTTACTGCCATGGATTCGCGGGTTCGCCGAAAAAACCAACTGAAATATGATCACGTGACGAGCTCTGAACCAATTACAAGAAATGATCGAGAACTGCTCGAGTCGTTCTGAACCAATAGAGACAATTTCAGCTTTGTCCGCACTTCTCCATTAAACCTGCGTGGGAATAACCAAACAAATGTCATAACCAACCCACTCAATCCGCGCGCCTAATCCAATCGACTCAATCAATACGCATGCGCTTAAAGAACGAGAGACAATCATACAGCTACGACTTCTCTTAAGAATTTACTGTAAAATACTCGTTAAATAAAAAACGTGCGTTTATTTGTTTCACAACACAACAAAATAATAATTACAACACATCAATCGTGACAACAATGTAGAATACTGTATATCTTGGCTTTGAGTTTTCCTTGCAAAGGATTATGGGTCAACACGGGGATTTGTGCGTTAACTCAAACATTCTGCGCCCGAAATGTTCGAAGCACGCGTGACTCATGTTTTGTAAGGTGAACACGCGTGTGGTAGAAACCTCCAGTTGTTCAAACTGTGTTCCATGGAGTCCTTGAGTTCCGTCACAGCCCCCTCTGGCTTCCTGGGACAGTCTTGGAATGTTATGCATTTGTTCTTCACACTATACGATACCATCGGTAAAATTATATGAATGGCAATTTGTTCAAATCTGAATAAAATACCTTTTACAAAGGCGCAGCCAGGGCATGTAAACTTTTCCGTTTGTTTTATATTTTTATGCTCGTAAAATGTCGTTGATATTGTTCATGTTGTTAGTGTAGGGCCTACCTAATTGTCCTATGAGAGGGCCTCAACATGTATTTTGTTTCTGGTCTAAGGGCCTCCCCCCGTTGGGTCTAGAAAGTTTAGGAACCCCTGTCCTAAAAGACACGGATTAGAGAAGAAAGCCCAGTAAAAATTAACAATCGCGCAGTTAATTGCAGTATAGTCCTCCCACCCCCTCAGCTAGCCGAGGGGTGGCAAATATTATTTTACTCCCAGCTGCTGCTGAGTGGCGGGGTTGTCAGGGGGGGAGGGGTAATGAAGACAAATAAACCCAGCTGCGGTTATAACCTCCAGTTCACAATGCCACCACGTTTTCTTTGTTAGTTAGTTAGTGAAGGTGTGTGTGGGTGTTGGGGGAGCCACGCCCCCCTTGGAGAAGTAATGAGGGGTGAACTACCCCACCCAAACTTAGGCCTATATAAACATCGGTCCACTGAGGTGAAATATTGGGGGACAAAGATAAAACCAATTATTAGAAATAAGGTCTTACAACTAGAAAGAATAGCCAATTTGGTCAGTGAACGCAATGAGCTGACCATCTTTGTGCTCAAATGGTCAGAGTTCTTATCTCAAGGTCCAGGGTTCGCTTCCCGGTGCTTCACAGCTTTTCCGTGAAACAGTGAGTCTGGAACCGGGTCTAAAAAGAAGTAACGGCCACTGTCTGGAAAACTGAGATTAACGTCCTAAGGGCTTGTTGTGCTGACCACATGACACCATTTATCCGCAGTGGTTGGCACTACCTGCTCGGTCGAGATAGTTCGATTGTAAGCTTACGCCATAAATGAGCTACCTCAATGTTGTTAGCTAGTAAATAAAGTGTTTTCAAGACAGATAACGCTCATTTTGTTTGGTGATATATTAATAGCTACATCAAGGGTATGCAACCGGTCGATCTAGTGGTAACTTTCAGCCAATCACACAAGAAATTATATCATCATTAAAAGAGTCTTTTACAATCGCAAATTTTTCAAATAGCTTCAAATAATATTTGAGCGAGACCAAAATAACCTTGATCGCCCATAATTGGTGATGTTAAATATTTTAGTATAAAAATACACTTTAAGACACGATGGGTTATATCGGGATCTTTGATAAGTTTATTAGTAGGGGGAGGGGGTGGGGGGTTCCCCAAATAAAGGTTCCCGACCCCTGGGTTACATAATATATTAAAGAGAAACACTAACATCAAAATAACATTGACAAATTCTTCGTTTTAATTGTTTTAAAAAGGTATTTCTCCATTTGTTTTTAAAATTTGTATCATAATAAATAAATAAATAATAAATGATACCACACAAGAGCACATACTTACACACATTTTGTAATCTATTCAAGTTAGTGATAAAATATTCGAAACTCTGTTCTCAGGGAAATAACGAACCCTTAACATGTTTTACGCAGAAAAACAAACATTATTTTGATAGTAATATTAGGAACATTTCAGATACAACTTTAAAAATAAGATTTATAGACCCATTTATAATTAAAAATTTTAATTTTCAAAAAATAGGTATTTAGTAGGTCTTAAATTGCCTTTATATTTTTAAAAGAAAGGTATCATATAAAACACCTTCTAAACATCCATATTAACTAAAAAGTTAGAGTAATTTTTGAAAAATTTAAAATTTTCCTAAAATTAGTCATCAGCAAAGTAAAAGAAATAAAAAAAGAGTGAAAATTCTTTAAAAAAATATGGATGTCATATAAAGTAAAGTTTAATATATTTTACCATGTAGGCCCACACACACAAACAAAAGAAAATTTCTAATGATAATAAAAGTATATTTAAAAATAATTCTATAAAATTTAAAACAATAAAAAAAACTTCTACTTAATAACAGAAAAACGTTAATATTTAAAACGTAAATATTTAAAAGGGCGTAAAACATGGCACCAAAAGTATTTTAATACGCAATAGTTAAACATTATTATTATTATTATAATTTATAGACTATCCCAACCTAAAAAAACCTAACCCTACAGGCGTCAACAACAAATTGTTCATGAAATTCCGAGATACTGAAATATATTTTTAAGCTATTTATCTTTTTTACAATATTAATAATGGTACCATTAGAAATCTGCTTTTATTGTTTTGTCTATAGTTAGTAAAAAAATATACATATTTTGTAAATAACCGAGAAAAAAATTAAAGAACCCCGCCCTCTTTGCGTACTATTCCTAAAATCAAAAAGTTCCTTACCGAAAACTAAATAAATATAAATATAATCCAATAAAAAACCAGGTCTCACCTCTCCTGTATCGTCTCGGGATGAACGCTTCTGAAATCCACGACCAGAGACACATTGTTGTGTAATAGTTTGTTATCTCTGGGACAATTCACTCGTAGAACCGCACAAGTCGCGACGTTGGCCCACTTGACGGGCGGGCGAGTCTTCAAACTCCTCCAAGCAAGCGATCGAATCTTTCAAACAAGAAACCATTGACAATCTTCGAACGTCACATTTATCGTCTTTTCAAATAAAGTCAAGTTTTTATTAATTTTCTTTTTTCACGCCACAAAGAAAATCTCACACATGTGTGATGGTCATATATCGGACAGATCTTACTGAAAACATCGAACAAAGAAAGAACCTGATAAGATGGAGCGATTGAAAATTACAAACTATATTTAGGGGAGATTGAGGGATCAACTTGCGGACCAAACATCAAGTGCATCGATACCGGCTTTCCGGTGACTGGGAGGTCAAGGTTCAAATCCCAGCTGGGTGATTGTTACCCACCTCCTATATGGTTCCCCCCGTAGGACCATCACNCTAAATTCTACCTTACTCATCCCTATCCTATTGGTGTAATCAAATGAGGATAGCCTGAAACCTTAGGTGGCGTACCTGCACGCAGAGTTAAGGTGTGGGTGTTAAGGTATACGAGAAAAAATATTGTGTTCTTGCAGTTTTTGTAGAAAAACATTTTCCTGACCAAAATTAAATCAAATATTGCTCCAATACAAACAGAGAGTTTAATTTTCTTCACATGTTGATATCAACAGTTGTTGAATGTCTGTCACGAGTATAGCGGCATTAGATGAGAAAACTTTTTAAATGAAGATAAAAAGTTGTCATTAAATTCCAGGACACCCTCAACAGATATTCAACAACTGTTGATATCAACATGTGAAGAAAATTAAACTCGATATGTTTCTACTGGAGCAATATTTGATTTAATTTGGCACAAAAAAAAGTTTTGCTATAAAAACTGCAAAACACTGGCTTTTTCTCGTGTTCCATATACTTCCACCTTAAGCGTCCCGGGTTCAACTCAAAGCACGGCAAAAAAAAAATTTCATTGGTAAAATGTGGATTTTCCCCTTTCACAGTGATGCAATAACGGCCTGGGGGCTGGATGTTTTGTATATTTTAGATTTAAGTTAGTTCATAAGCCGTGTGCTGATATAATCAGTCGATTAAGGACGTGCGCATTAAATACTATGAATGAATACAGATCACACAGCTTGACGTATGACTATAATAAAAGTATATCTAGTAACTTTTTAGAACGGCCCAAGATACTTTTTTTCCTACCGCGTTTCTTCTATAAAAATTTTCAAATAAACTCTAAGTGGAATTAATCCAAAGTTTCGTTCATCTAGACGCAAAAACGTGTCGATCAGCAATCCCGGACAGACGAACTAAGCCGGAACACGACCACTGTACCAATGGAGGGGTGGAAAGAGGGGTGGGAGGATAAAAAAACAACCAACGCATCCTTTACATTGTTAATCCGACACGGTAGCGTCCATCAGGTCAGCAAACGGATACAGTGTTGCCAATTCTCCTGATTCAAGCCAGATAAACAACCATCTCTGTCAAGGTGAGAGGGAGAGTACAACTCCTTATTCCGCGTATCCACCATTGCGGGGAGGTTAAAGTTCTTATGTCGATCCCACTATATTGTACATAGTATCCAAACAATAGCAAAGAGTTACACAACAGAATTGCAAGAGAGATAAAACAAACCATTAACAGTTTATTAAGAACACTTTTAAAACTATCCGATATAGTTTTATTTTAATGACTACACCAGTTTCCAAAATCCTGCGTGGAACCTTGTTGTTGTTGTTGTTTGTCTTCATCAAGACGCGCAGTATTGTCTAACATAACTATTAAGGCGGGATGGAACAGGACATAGGTTACGATAAGTATTGTTGTCTGTTTTTATAACAAAAAACTCACATTGCCAATATAAATATAATAAATTGCTTCTGTAGATAATTTTAGTTTAAATTACTGCACATGGTCATATCAACAGCTCTTGAGTGTTTGTCATAGTTTGGTCATATCAACAGCTCTCTTGAGTATTTGTCATAGTTTGGTCATATCAACAGCTCTTGAGTATTTGTCATAGTTTGGTCATATCAACACCTCTCTTGAGTATTTGTCATAGTTTGGTCATATCAACACCTCTCTTGAGTATTTGTCATAGTTTGGTCATATCAACAGCTCTTGAGTATTTGTCATAGTTTGGTCATATCAACAGCGCTTGAATAAGAATAAAAAGGTCCAAAGGTGAAAGAACTTTTCACATTGGAAGGTCCGCATTCAGTCCCATCTACCCTGAAAGGTGACAAGTCTTACCTTAACGGATTACACCATGTCTCTATCTCATAAGCTGTGCCATAGTGAAATAATGCAAGGTTAGCGTGCTACGATTCAGGGTAAACGAAGGGTACTGTCAATTTTGACAAAATATAATATTGATGTTTTTTTTTAATAATGATCACGATTTTTTTTAAAATTATAATACACGCTGTTTGGGAATTAATTATTTATAAACGATGAAGTTACATGTATGATAAAATATGCGAACAAGCCAAAACTGGACACCTTAAGAGACCGCAGGTTGCTCATACTTGATATGGTCAAATCCCCGAGATGCCCATAGGAGATAATCAAGAACTGCTGAGCGAAGAAAATTAAACTAAACGTTCCAGCTCAAGTGCAATTCGGGAAAAGTACGCAAAGAAGGCAGGGTTGTTTTATTTTTTTATGTCATATAACAAGAAACTTATTTTTTACAATCCATACATACGACAACAAAAGCAAAATTTTAATGATAACAAAATTAATATTGTAAAATAATTGTAAATAGTTCTTTAAAAAATAATTAAAAGACGGTGTTTTAGTGAAAGATATTTCAGAGTGCCAGAATTCGGTGAAAAATTTGTTGTTGACGCCTGAAAGGTTAGGTTTATTTAGGTTGGGATAATTTACCAATTATAGTAATAAATACTTGTGGTGTCGTGTTGTGACCTTTTTTTAATAATCACGTTCGACTGTGATTTAAAGACAAGTATTCTAAAAAATATATACTGAAATATTTTACAATAATAATTTTATTATTATTCGAAATTTGCTTTTGTTTTTGTGAGTACGGATAGTAAAAAAAAGTTAAATTTTCTATATTATGCCATAAAAAACTAAAGAATCCCGCCCTCTTTATGAACTATTCCCGCAATATTTTATTTATTTCGGCTGAAAAGGTTTGTTGTTATAAAAACTATAACACAACACTGAACTCAACTCGCTCTAGTATCCATCCTCACCTTATCAACCTCTCTACACCTTCCACTCTTACGACGCAGTCCCGGGAACTATCTTCAAGGTCACGTGGCGCTACCATCGACAACAACAAAACACGCAACTAACTCACTCACTCTTTGGAAGGTAATACCGAAATGATCCGTCTGTTAACTCAGTTTAGGTTGAAGGTGGTGAGGAGAGATTTGTTTTGAGGTATAAAATGATGAGGGAGGGGGTAGAGGGGAGTAAAAATCAGACGACATGTGATCGTGGAACAAGACGGAGGGGGAGGGGGGAGGAAGTTGTGGTGAAGATAGAAGGACGGTGTCAGCCGTTATGATGAGGGAGAGAGAAAGAGATATAATATTGTTGGTACCATCCTTATTTTTAGTTCTCATGACCTCACGGGGGGGTGGTAAGGGGGGACGACGCAGACCAACCATCGCGATGACCTCACGACTTGCCACAGTGTCAAACGTGCAGGGCCCGCAACAACTTTTGATCGCTCAGGTATATCGGGATCAAACGATCTTAACTCGGGGATTGGAAGAGAGAACAGGAAGAGTAAAATTACGATACTTTATATCCAGTTTAGATTAAATTGTTTGTAAAGTGTGAGATTTCAATTACAATAAACAAATCATGTAAAAAAAAAGTCTGATTGAATACCAGGAAAATTTCCACTCGGTAGTGGTTTGAGACCTATGTACAGTATTAGAGAAATACATTAATGGATTGAGGGTGGATGCGAGGTAGGAGGGGGGAGGTTTGTTAGCAAATACTCGAGAAAAACTTAAGTTTATTTTATTATCTTATTTGATGATATACTGAAAATAAAATTCAAACCAATAATGTCAATAAGAGATGAAAATGTGTAGGTAACATTTTCATTTGATTGAATCTTAGGGCCCGGGGGAAGGATTTGATTATATTATTATTAGCACCGCGTCTTACTATCCGTTCGGGTTATACGCACTTACGCTAATGTGTAATGGTAGGGTGATTGTGAGATGAAATGGAGGACCTACAGTTTAACGTGGAATCCGAACCACGGTGGAGGTCTGGCATTCCCCACATTCACAAGATGTCTTGTCAGAGGTGAAGGAAGGGTTTGGTAATCAGATAAATCTGTGCCGGGACCAAGGATTGAACCCCGGACCCCAGCACAGACATCCGACACTTTACACCTAGACCACCAGGTCACTATAAATCAGTAGTGAATATATCCCATCCCAATCTATGAGTGCTATTATGTTGTTGCATAAAATAATAACGTATGGGTATTTTTCTTTTTCATTCAATCTTCCTCATCCCTAACACAGTAATGTGACGAGTAGGTTTGTGTGAAAACCTGACGACTAGTTGGAGAGATAGGAGACGGACAACCTTCACTATATATTTTCAACTATTATTTTTGTAAAATAATGTCAACTGATTAAATGTATAATAATAATAATAATAATAATAACAACAACAGTAATAATTATTAGTGGTAGTGATAGTTGTGATAGTAGTAGTAGTAGTAAGAGAAACACCTGTTTCGGTGGTCGCAAGGTCCAACGCGCTATCCTCGCAATAGACTAGACTGCCGATGATAGGAAGATCTGAGTTCGATCCGGTCACGTGCACCGAGGACATTTTTCCTAAATAGTTTTCCAATCTCACTACGCAAATGCGGGTGCAATACCTCTAAATTCAACCTTACACCTCCCTAAAACATTAGCGTAACTAGTACATAAGTGTTTAAACCGATAGGGTAGTAAGACGTGGTAATTAAACAAATGTATAAAAACAAATGAATGCGTGCCTTTGTAGCTTCCTTCCTCCCCCTCCCCTCCCCCTTCTTATAACCCATTCGTCTATTAACCCACTATGTTTTGAAGTACAATAGGCTCTAGGGGCCTCCACCACAAACCGACCCCGCGGACAATTTTCGCCTCTGCGAGTACAAAGACGACAAAACAACGAAAATATTATTATCTTTGACTTAACCTTACAAGTTTCAAACTTCGTCTCGCATTTAAAAAGTGACTTTCAAACATTATTAAATTATGAACTTGTTCAAATGTGCAATAAAATGTTTGTTATCTAACGACCTTAATTTCTACTCAAGGACGTCATCACTATAAAATAGATTTTTTTTTTCAAATGAGCAATAACAGAGGTTACAGTTGTCTTCTCAAATTCACGTATAGACTACAGCGCTTCGTGATTGAACGTGTCACTAACGTCGGGTCTGCTGTAGTGTGGACCATATATTTTAATACGTCGATATTATAATCAGAATGGTGACCTGGTGGTCTAGGGGTAACGTGTTGGACTTCTATGCTGGGGTCCGGGGTTCAATCCTCGGTCCCGGCACAGATTTATCAGATTGCCAAACCCTTCCTTCACCTCTGACAAGATATCTTGTGAATGTGGGGAATGCCAGGCCTCCACCGTGGTTCGGATTCCACGTTAAACTGTAGGTCCTCCATTTCATCTCACAATCACCCTACCATTACACATTAGCGTAAGTGCGTATAACCCGAACGGGTTGTAAGACGCGGTGCTAATAATAATAATAATAATAATAATAATAATAATAATATCTAATGTTTTCCCCCCTCCCCCCTCATCATCTATGGATTCATCTATGCTTGTCATTTAATCACAGGTCGGTGTTAAAATAATCTTAAATATTTGTCGTTCTGAAAAGGTTTCATTGTACGTTGAATATTATGTATGCCTTAAAAATGTTTCGAAGATGCGAGAGCTATTTTCGATGTTGGAAGTCGAAACAAAAAAATATATTTCACCTTCGACATCGAGATTTAAAAACTAAACACACTCCTAAAAAATGATTTGTTTGTGATATAAATAATATCCTGATTCAGAGATAATTTTGTTTCTCTAAATCCCCTCTACACCCCCAAAACTATGATTATATCGACACCACTGCACACCACTGCACACCCACACACCCACACACACCTGGTAATGATCGTCCGAGGCTGAGCACACATGCGCGGTACAACTTGAACACGTCAAACATAAAGACTCGTCGCAGACAACCGACGATTTGATCAAACATCGATAGATGTCCTCTTTGAGTTTATTTCCCCAATCCGAAGATCTCACAAACAGTCGATTATGTCTACACTTGATCGGCCTTTATTTCGCAAGCCCTTTTGGGCCGATGTTACGCTCCTCAGTTCGATACAGAACTAACCGTTCACTGCGTCCGTCTCTTTAAAACAAACTGTTATCATCCACTCAAAGACGAGAGGTCAACTGATAACACAAGCAAATATCACTTGTGATCGCTAACATCTGCTAATAAACCCGTCAACACCGCCGGCAGGGGGGACCAAACGTCTACGACTGGTAGCTTTCGTCTGATAGGGCTGTCCAACGGGCCAGGCCCGCCAAGATACCGGGTCCGGGAACGAAATACACACTCACGAGTTGTTTGTTTAAATGTAAAATATTTAAAAAAAAATACCAAATAAAATATGAATGACAAGCAATAGAATGCCTATTCATGGTAAATAACAGTTCGTGCCCAGCCCGCCAGATGGGGTTACCTGGCTCATTGGTATTTGTCACATTAACATCAGTGGTTCGATACAATCTTGTCCTTCAAGTATTGGAAAATTTAACAGAGTCTATTATTTTTGTAGTGAAACTAAATTTGGCACACAAAGATAGTCGACAAGTAAATCAAGTTCAATTTAAATACTACATCACGTGAGTAACATTTCGGTGTTCTGTTAACTTACGTGCTCTTCTTTCGTAACAGCGACAATGAAGTTAAAAAATAAAGAGGTACAAACCAAAGTTAAGAATTGTTGTAGTAACGGGGGAAGGTACTTGTCCTCCCTGATTAGAATAAATTCCCCCCATCCCCCCCAAATTTAGATTTATCTCACTCCCCTCTGATATTATCGAACGTGAAGTTGAAATAACTCCTAGAGACAACCAATTTTCAAAAATTTGCCCAAGGAAGACCACTCCAAATTGCTTATAGAAGAGTTTATTTTTAAAATTCCAAACGAAGGCCACAGTAAATATTTTCTAGACATGTGACCCCAGGTTATGGGGGGAGGGGGAGGCTCCACAGCCCCCTCAAAATTCCTTCTTTAGTACAAAGAGAAGGGAATAAGGACTCGGTGCTAAAACAAAACACAAACAGATTATAACTAACAAACCCTCTTCAGTGTTTTGAGTGGTCCAAGCTGGCGTTACTTAGCAAGAGACTGGACTACGACCACGGAAGGGTCAGGGTTCAAATCCCGGTCGAGTGTAACGGGGTTTTTTCACTCTCCCTCAACGAAAATGGACTCCTCTCCTTATATCAAAAATCTCATGTTCGTAATCAGGACATTCGGAATCAGAAGGCAACTGTTAAAGTGTCATTTTTCAATTTATAGAATATGAAATTTAGGTGATCGTAAAGGATCTGATTATAATCTTCTGGTCTACAGCAGACCCGACGTTAGTGACACATTCAACCACCAAGCGCTGTAGTCTAAACTTGAGTGTGAGAAGAGCACTGTAATCTCTGTTATTACTTTATTGTAACTCATTTGATAATGTTTCTGGTGTTAACGACCTCGGGATAAATTAAACTAAAAGGTAGAAGCTTTGGAATTTGGGTTAACTTGAGTGTATTCGTTGCGTTTCGGTAACTGGAATATTTTACATCCCACATCCTTAGCGATTTTAATTTAATAATAACTAATATTTACGGTTTATGTGTTAGGATTATAATATTGTGTGTAGCATCCCTTATGAATGGTTGATTACCGTTCTGTGTTTCTCCTCATTAGTTATTAGTTATTATATTTATAAGATAACGTTGAAAATAAACTCTGGGTCATATTTAGGTATATAAATAATAATAAATGTGTGTGTGTTTAACCCTATTAGTGAAACTGTTGCTGCCTGTTTCAAGAAATGGAAATTATTATGTTCCTGTAAACTAAAAGATTAACTAAAATAATTAGTTTTTAAGATATTATGTTAGGAAAAATAAACCTCTATTCTAAATCAATTAAGGTTTTGGAACAAACTTGTTCTTGGTTGGTCCATTTCACTCACTCACATTCAAAAATATAGTACAGTTCATGAAATGAGTGACAGTAGCGTTTAAACAATTCATGAAATTGACAATTTCACTTTTGGGGTGTAGTTAGAAATGTAACCCGGTAAATTATTCCCTATATTTTTTCCAGAAAATTGTTCATAAATGGAACTAATGTAAATATAATATAGATATACCAAATGTCAACATTTATACTTAAGATTAATTTCTCGTAAGGGCTTTAACACCAGAAACATTAACACTCGAGTTCCAATAACAGCTACTAGTTATTATTACACACATGTAACACATTAACGTAATTAGTGCATAGGTGTATAAAGTGAACGGGTACTAAGACGCGGTGCAAAAAAAAAAAAAATTAATGCGAGCCTTTGTAGACCCGTTATGTTCATAAATCATACTTCAATCTTTATATCAATAAACCCGCCTCGGTGGCGTTGTTGGCTAACGCGCTTGTCGTGTTGAGCTCGACTGCTGAGGACGGGGAGATCGAGGTTCGAATCTCGGTCGGGTCAACTGGGGGTGGTTTTTCCTAAATGGTTTTCCACTTTCCCTTCACGCAAATGCGGGTTCACTTCCTCTAATTCAACCTTCCCAATTCCTAATCTATTAGCGTAATTAGTACTTAAAGCGTATAACCCGAACGGGCAGTAAGACGCGGTGCTAAGTATTATATATATCAATAAGTTATTTAAAATAATTTTAAGGTTGGCCCGACATGTCTCCCCCCCCCCCC
>CABFVZ010004546.1:19031-47260 GCA_902151445.1 Timema monikensis | reverse complement strand
ACTAAAAATAGTTTTTTATACTAAAACACCAACAAAATTTGTTATTTGAAGCTAAAAACTGTATTTCTCCAAAAAGTTCCAATACTTGAATACCCTAAGTATAAAACGAGGCTAACCTCCCTCTCAAGAGAAGATGCAATAGCCGTCACCTCTCTTCAGAAATCTGTTTGGGTGAAGAAGAAAAAAAGAGATAAAGAATGAAGGAGAGAGAAAAATTAATTAAGATTAAGCTGCCCTGTCCCCAATAGTCAAGAGAGATGTAGGGATGAACCCTTATAACCCCTCTGTCATGTATTTGAGCTCTCTTATCTATTATCTGTGTTCTAGAGCTCCCTAAGCTAATATATCGTGCTTATATAGAATCAAAATAGTTTTTTAATCGGTCATTTCCAACCAAATGTGTTAAGGTCTTATTTTTGAGTATTATTGTTGTATTACTTTTGTTTTTGTTAACACTAACAAAAGTTTAAATATATTGGTATATTTTGTATATTGTTTGGAAGAATAATTATTATCCATGCCAAGCTGTATCGTAACACAATATTTTATCTTACATTTTGTGGTGTATGGTTAATAGAAAGAGTTAATACATGTCAAAGCTTGGTAGCGTTGATCTAACCTTATTAGAAACTGTATTGAAATAGTTTTCAATTATTCTAAAATGTTTAGCTAAATTTATGTTTGGTAAGTAATATGAAAAATAATCAAATTTCCCAACTTCCTTTAATATCCAAGTTAGATCTCACGCTTGTAAAACTAACCTGATTGTTTACTGTTGACCCGGTTTGTTGAAACGTTAGATCTCACACTTGTAAAACTAACCTAATTGTTTACTGTTGACCAGGTTTGTTGATACGTTAGATCTCACACTTGTAAAACTAACCTAATTGTTTATTGTTGACCAGGTTTGATGATACGTTAGATCTCACGCTTGTAAAACTAACCTAATTGTTTACTGTTGAACCGGTTTGTTGATACGTTAGATCTCACACTTGTAAAACTAACCTAATTGTTTACTGTTGACCAGGTTTGTTGATACGTTAGATCTCACACTTGTAAAACTAACCTAATTGTTTACTGTGGACCAGGTTTGTTGATATCTTCCTCTTCAGCCAAATGTGTATGCAAGTGTCCTACAAACCAACCTGTCTGCGCCAAGGATTCCACAGGAGACAAGGACACTTTCCCCTCTGAGTGTGCTCTCAAGTGTTACAACTGCACCCACGACAAGGGTCAGTCACATGTTATTTTGTGTGTAAACTACACTCATAAGTTATCCTCGTTAAAGTGATTATCAAATCTATATTCACATTATCAGCCAGTTCTACCTGAACTTAGTTATAGGACTTGTAAACAAACACCAAGGATCCTTTCACAATTTATATGGACGTTATTAAAGTTGTATACGCACTGTTGAGTTCATTTTAAGATGAGAACCGTGTACCAAATGTGGTATATGCCCAATAAGTTCACAGTTACCTTTTAGAATAGTAACTTATGATTAAGGATTTTTTATTTCAATATGATCTAATAATTAAAATTGTGTTTGGTGCAGTTCATCTGAACATGAAGTTGCTGTGACAAATACTTTATTTTGTTTCTATTTTGAGAAATAATGAGGATTCGTTTGATAGCCTCTATTATAAACGTTTTTCTAGAGATGTAAATATAATTAATTACATAAAAATATATACACACATACATACACATACACACATACATACACATACACACATACATACACATACACACATACATACACATACACACATACATACATAATTACACACATATATACACATACATACACACACACATACATACATACATACATACATACACATACACACATAACATACATTACATTACATTACATTACATACATGCATACAATAAAGTACACTTATATCTCAACGTAAAGAGTCTCAAAAAACTTTAAAATTAACTCCTCTCTACAAAATAAATTAGCTAATTCTTAGTTATAATGGTTTAGCCACCAAATACATATTAAACTAAACGTATGCAGCCTACCTACTCGGGCGACTAATTAAGTACCAGAATAGAATATACATTTTCCAATTCCTGATTAATTTCATATTAAGAGTGAATAAGTTCAAGGGCTACCCCACGATAGGTACCTTGAACACATTGAAACCAGTATTAATACACAACTCCCGACTCGAAGCCATGAGAACCGAGATTACCAGAAATACTAGGTGATGAACACCAGAGAAAGAGCCCCTTTCCAAGATCAAAACTCGGTCATATAAACGTGAGCACGCAGGAAAATATCTGGTGAGGTATTGGTTCAACACTAATCTTCTCAACCAATCGCACTCGTTGCTAGCAAGAGGGTTCACCATACATACCCTGCCATATATACAGTCAATTCTCGATTCTACGACCCCTGTAATAGCGTCCCTCTTGAAGTAACGGGCCTTTTTTGGGGAACCGTGAAAAATGTGGAAAAAGAGGTCGAAAATTTTAAGAAAATCTGTCATAAAATATGTTTATTGAACTTATTTATGTCACTGTATTGCGATTATCTTTATGAGTGCTTTATTGCTAGTAACTGGGGTGGGTCAGGTATAAAAATAGACACCACCTCATCAATGCCAGCCAATAGCACTTGACTCTGTCCACCCCTCCCACAAGCAAGACAATGTTTCCCCGCGCGCGACTGACGCTAGATCACGCGCCAGGCTTGTTTTTGC
Source organism: Timema monikensis (assembly GCA_902151445.1). Lineage (NCBI taxonomy): Eukaryota > Metazoa > Arthropoda > Insecta > Phasmatodea > Timematidae > Timema > Timema monikensis. The sequence continues at coordinate 44,546 of CABFVZ010004546.1, read as the reverse complement.
CATTGTTATTTCGATTCTAGATTTGGTTACGTTTTTGGTATGATTTTGTGAACGATTTTTGACGATCCACGGTATTGTTTTTTCCATAGTTATTTCGATTTGGTTACTTTTTGGTTTGATTTTGTGAACGATTTTTTATGACCCACGTTATCTTTTTATTTGATACAAACTTATAATTTAGATGAGTGTAAATAGGACCTTCTTGACGCTCATGAATAAGTGGAGTGGAGTGCTTCAACCAGCATAGAGCGCAAAACGTGCCTATCAACGGACCGATGATGCAGAGGAAGGCCGATGAATTTGCTATGAGGCTAGGTATAGAAAACTTTAAATGTTCAAGTGGGTGAAGAGAGCGTTTCAAACTGCATCACAGAATATCCAGCCACAAGATCGATGGTGAAAGCGCATTGGTCGACCCAACACCGGTGAGGGAGTAGATGCCCTTGCTCCGAAACATCCTTAGGCGCTATCAGCCTCAAGATATATACAACTCTGATGAGCTGGGTATGTTCTACAACCTCATGCTAGATCACACTCTTGCTATGAAAGGGGATATGTGCAATGGTGCGAAGAGGAGCAAGGAGTGCCTCAGCGTCCTTCCATGCTGGAACATGAACGGAAGCAATAATAATGGTCGGGAAGTTCAAGAAACCCCGGGGTTTCAAGGTCCAAATCCTTCCTTGTGACTATTCTTTTAATAAAATGGCATGGATTGCCTCTGTGGTGTTCACGACGTGGCTTCAAGGCTTCGATTCGAATATGAACGCCACAAATAGAAAATTTATGCTTTTCATCGACAGTTGCCCCACATATAATGCTTTAGACAAACTCAGAAATATCGAGCTGGTATTTCTGCCAAAGAACACCACCAGTGTGCTTCAGCCCCTCAACCAAGTAATAATTCAGCAAGTGAAGGTGAAGTTCCGCGAGATGCTTATGCGAAGTACGGTGTGGAACCTCGACATGGGCAAGGAGGTCAAAAAGTGGGACGTGTTCAGGGTCATGGAAGGAATCCTCGCCATTTAGAGGGCCGTGAGACCGGCAGTAATCGCACACTGCTTCCGACATGCCCACGAAGAGGCTGCCGTCCATGTGTTTCCCACCGCTGCCAGCACCGAAGACCCAGACGACCCACTGCCAGTGGATGTCAGTTACCAGCAAGGCCCCTCCCCGGAACTGCAGGTGGGCCCCTCCATGGAACCGCAGCCTGTCTCAACAACAGCACCTTCGTCTGCCCACCTGACTTTCAATCAGTCGTGTGACGAAGAAACGTGGCAGAGATTAGCCCCAGACTGCAAGTATGAGGAGTACATAGCAGCAGACGATGACACCACAGTTAGGGGCACACTTGATGACGCCAATATAATCATGGAGCAGCAGGAGTTCAGCGATGAAGAGGGGAAGGAAGAAATAGAAGAAGAGCCTGAAGACATCCCCACGACGAAAGATGTTCTGAAAGCCGGGGACATCTACTCAAGAACACTTAAGTGCCAGGGCGCTAGCGAATAGCTGTGGCTCCAGTTCAATAATGTGAAAGACTTCGTCGAGAAAACTGGTGCTAAGAAGAAGCAGGCCTTCATATTGAACTTCTTCAAGAAATAGGTAGGTTTTTTCCCACGTGTTGTCTAAAAATTCAATTTTTGTGTATTAGGGTCGGGGGTTGAACAAAATCAGTTAAAATTTCAATAACAACCCCTTCGAAATAACGATCCTTTTCCAGGGAACCGTGAAAGACCGTAGAATCGAGAGTTGACTGTACATGGCAATACCAACTGTATGAAATAGCCACGTACCTCTTCATGGTCATGCGCTTGAAAAGTCACACACACCACTCGGCAGTTCATTGTGATGGACTGCGTCACGGGCTGTCCAGGAGAAGGTCAGGTTGAACCACCACGCACCAAGCCCTTCTGTCTGTAATGTGTGGCCATGGGACGGCTGCACTGTAGTGTTGGGTCGAACCCGGGACATCTTATATTTCTAGACGTGTGTCTGTATGGGTAAGAGGAAGTAAGGTGGAACAGTCCGGCCCCTAAAATCATCGATCTCTATAATATAACTGTGGCTGAAATTTTCAATCGGTCGTCTGCATACTATTGTGTAGGAGAGAAAGAAACTTTCAGATATCTCTTTCTCTCTTACACCCATACAAGGCGATGTGGCATTTTGAAATCGTTCATTAATTTGATTGAATATATGAGATACGTCAATGTGTGAGTGGTTAAATAAAATAAATATGTTAGTAAAAGCTTTGAAGAGCATATCAAAGTTTAAAACTGTTTAGTTTTTTCTTTAAATAAGTTGATGTAGCCTAATATAGACGATTATTTTTGAAGGAAGCTTGCTAGTAAGGCTTTATCTCGTACCAGAATCCTACCCTATAATTGTGTTTGGTTAGGATAAAAGACCTTCCAGAAGGAAATTTCTACTTCCGTTCTAAATGGCCGTTTATTCTACCAAAATATTATATATGATAGTATTATGGTACGAAATCAAGCCCTACAGATTGGGATTATTACTCAAATCAGGGTTTAGTAGATACTGTAATTCTTACAAGCCTATAACCTAAATTATCATTTGAACGTAAGACTTCTACACAAAGTGTGTCATTCAAACAAATGTAATACAGTTTTTAGCTAACTTGTTTCGTTACAGTTATCAAACTTTCAACATAATTTGGTTTCTTAAACCAATATACAAGCTAATAACCAACTTTAAATATAAGTGTAGTCGTGGCAGATTGTAAACAACTTTGATGATAGCTACATATTTAAATATGTAAAGTTTTATTCGTATGTGTACAGTACTACCTGTACAGTACTACCTACTGATTGTATATCCTTTAATGTATATGTATGTTTCTTAAGGAAAGTCTGATATAATACTTCACTATTTTCAAACAATAACACTTTTATTCATCAGAGACATGTGTTCCCATAATAACATTGAAAGAAACAGTTACATCTGCCCCCGCCCTCCCACAGTTCAGCAGACGATAAACTTGAGCGTCACGCTTTTGTTCTTGGATTGTTTATGTGTATGTCCATCCAGCTATCTTATAGAGATCAATGCCTAAAACTCGTCCATTTCTGCGGATGACGTTAGCTCAGGGGGACTCGCTTTACTGCGAGCATTGGCACTGTGGCACGTTCTCAGGTTTCAACATTATGCCTTAAATAAATCAATACATAATAATGTAGACTTGTATAGAAATATTTTAGAATAATTGTAGCAAGAATAATATGGCTGTGAGATAGTGAAATTACATAACTATATTTTAACATTATTATACAAAGTGAACGAATTTGTTAATTCCATAAAACAAGGAAAATAAAAACTATAGGTTGATAATTTTATACTCAAAATATTATGATAAACACGTTAAAGAACATTTGTTTCAATAACTTCATCAATATTAAATTAGATTAAATTAAATTAAATTAAATTATGAATTTCAAACAAAATCCTTTACTTAAACGAATAAAGCAAAAGAAAAACTTCTATTATTTACAACAGAAAAATACAAAATATGATATGTAACCAAGAAAAGCAAAATAAAATATTTTAAACCACTACTGAGTTAACAGATATTCCTTTGTTATTATAAACACCTATTTTATAACTGCAATATTAAGGCAACATCTATTTAGAGTTTTTTTATATCTGATTGAGATTATTGTTTTTCCTTTCTTATTGGGAAGCCACCATTACGAGGGTATTAGTATCCATGGGAAGCCACTAGATGTGCGCTACAAGGCTGATGAGAGTATAAAATAAGATTTGATCTATTTCGATTATATTGTATTGAATTATAACTTTACAAACAAACTTACACTTTTGATTCTGCTTTTTGAATGAATTATAAATCTTACACTTAAAATTAACTACACATTTTGTTTCTGCTTTTCACAAATGGCACTCTATTAATATTACTATAATTACTCTATTTAAATATATTTTATAATAATAAGTAAAGTAAAGAAGAAGACGACAAGCCTTCCTCTCCTCTTTCCCTTCTTTTAATACAACCCCTGAGGGGTTTCTCTTTTTAAACATGCACAATGAGCCGTCTTGGTTTGAAACTTTTTACTCTCGGACCTGGCAGTACGATCTTAACTGGCCTTGCTGTCTCGGTTAGGTGTGGTAACGCTGATTTTGGTGTAGGGGTTCTCAGGGCTTTGAGTCGGGTTCACACTGGGGTGACTGACCTGACCCTTATGGGACAGAAGGCTTCCCCTCTCTGCCTGAGGGTGGTCCCGGGTCTAGGTATTCTGGCAGAGTCCCTAAGTCGTGATGGACCCAAGCTACGTATAAAGGGTTTAACCTGAAGAATAGCTAAATCTCTGTTAAGATTTCTGTGGGGGAGTTAATAGGGAATATGGGCCCCCTCTACTCACCCCACACAAATGGTAGCTAAATAGTACCGTCCAATAAATCCAATCAGGCCACCTCCATGATGACCCCACTGGGAAACTCAGGTTGGAAGCTCTTCATAGTGATTCCTGAGGCTAGGTGCCTGCCCTCCTTCGAAGTGTTAGCGACCTTACATGAGTGTCCAACTCTCATGCAAGAAGGGGCCAACTCCTCCCACCAATGAAGTTGAACAAGGCAGCGTTTTTTCGACGGTTGTCCGGTGATGACAGGTACTATTCCTGGAACTGGGTCGTTGGTTCCTAAATTGCCCGCTGCGCATATAAAATTCGTAACTACGCTCAAAGCACTTATCCAGGATGGTTTAGAGAATTTTCTCAAGATGTATTTGTCCCGCAGTAAAATGGAAGCCGAACCTTGACATGACAGTTAAATCTTTATCTTGAAAAGTCTCTGACATATGGAAGGTGTTGTTCTAGTAATTTATGGCGTCCCTAATGTCAAGATTAGATAATCAGGAGAGATCAAATCTTGTTTGTTTAAGGGAATAATAAACAATACTCCTTAATGCAAGTATTTTAGCTGTACATCAAACTAAACTCCTTATCAATGTCTGGTAGATTAAAATTGTGGAAAATTCCCTTGAGTTTTAAATAGTAAGATGTAACTAACCCTTTGCATCCCTGTATTACAGATTACGTCATCTTGAAGAGATCGGCGTGTGAGAGCGATGATCGTCCAGAAGTTCTTAGAAGAAGAGGGACCAGGAACGTGCGACAGACGTACAGATTGGTCAACAGCAACTAATATTATCTTACTTATAGAACACACATTTTAAATAATGGTTACATTAAATATTTTATTTAAATAATTACAGTTAATGTTTTAAAAATGTTTTGTTTTAATTTTGATACTAAATAAAGTATTAAAATAGTTGCAATTAATTGCTTTTTTAATTTAGGTATTTTAAATCAATTATCCTTCTTTGAGATAAGCCACATCACTATTCAGTAAACAGCTAGGTTGAGGTACAAAAAAATTATCACAATATCACTCGACAATGCATAGCTAGGTTGAGATTTAAAACACCTTATCACCATATCACTAGACCGTGGAGGGCTAGGTTTAAATATCAAATAACCTATCCTCGCATCACTGATTAGTGCACAGCAATTTTGAGATAGTGATAAACTAACCTATAAGCTTTCATATATATATATATATTTATATATATATATATAGCTTAAATTTATATATATATATATATATATATAAATATAGCTTAAATTTACAAACATAATTCATTAAATAACTAAAAATTATTTCCGGTATTTATAGTTTATTATCTCTAAACAAGTTAAAAGTAAAACCCTAAGGTATAGCTATACATTCAAATTTTTATGGAGTTTATATTTTTTCTGGGTAATACATATATTAAGAAGACCATAATAATATATATGTTATAATTTATTTGCATTTATCAGTACGTTTGTTGCTAGTTAAACTCAGAAAGTACTTAAGGGACCGAGACGGGACTTCTTCTGTTGCACGTCATTTATTGTTAACAGGAATAGCTATATATCGTGTTATCTATCCGAGGTGGGGGGCTGGATGGAGAACTCTTAATAAAGAGAAAAGTAATATAATGGTTGGGGGTAAATTATGTTTGTTGGGGTGATGGTGAGTTTATTATTGGTGGGATGGGTATGAGATCTGATGGTTGGGGTGGGGTGTAGGGATGTTTATGGGATTGATAAATAGCTGTAGTTGTGATGGACTAAGTCACTGGATTACTGAGGGGGGGAGAATTGGAGTTGGGGCTGCGTGTTTTCATCCTCCGAGGAGTCATATTTGTGAATCTCAGCAAAGTCCCAGGTTAGATGGTCCCACTGGATGGTGGTGGAGGGGAATTGTCTAAAGTCTGGGGTCTGGCTGGAGGTATGGAGGGAGGGTCGGGTGTAATGAGGTCGTGGGCAGGTTGAGGTAATAGGTGGAAGGGGGAAGATGGTGTTGGAGGATGTCATATATTTGGTGTCCGTTTCTTTCTCGTTCTTTTTCTTCACCTCTTTCTCTCCCCTTGGAATGAGTCATTTGGAGTATTGCCACGGATGTTGAGATACAGCTGACCAACGGTGATACCTCAGAGGTCGGGATCTGAAGCAGCTGACCAAGGGTGCTGCCTCAGAGCTATTTTGCTTTAATGATACACTGATTATATCTTAATTTACTTATTGATACAGAGAAGACAATAAATTACATGAACTTACTAAATAGAAAATTTAAATTGAGGCTCTTTCTCCAGACAGTCTTAAAATAAACAAGAACATTTTAATTAGTTTAGTCCAATCTCATGGCAACATTATCTAACACTGGGTCTTGGGATCTGTGTTCGTTGGTTCACTCGGGAGGGATTTCCTTGCCTGGTCACCAGCAGATGACACGTAACAAACAATCAATCCTGGTGGAGTGACCAACCATGGGCTCAGGGATGGTCCTGCGTTGGCTTCGTGCTGTGAAGGGGAGATGCTCGCTTAAGGTGCATTGACTTCTTCCTTAGTATCAGACTTGGAGCTGGTATTGGTGCACCTTTATTTTCTTAGACTTGGGGTGGTTGGGGTCCTGTATCCAATGCAGGTTGGGACTGGAAGCTTTCTGGATCAGGTAGAGACCGATCCATTTTGTACAGAAACCAATATATACTCCGGTCACCGCGTAGGACAAGGGGTTACTCCTGAGTAAGACTCTGGTCCCAGTGGGGAGTGTCACCCCTGCCTTAGGATGGTACCTATTTAGGTATCGGAATTGGTAATCCTCTTGGTTTTGCACCGGGGGGTTTTGGTTTGGTTTAAATTATTTTACACAACTCTCTTAGCATTGAGTAGGGGATAGCAATTCCCAATCTCAGTAGCCCCCGGTGTACACATACATACATATACATACATACATACAGAGAGAACAAGAGGTAATTTGAAGCAATGTTATTTAATGGAGCAAAATACATTATTAATATTTAGCACGTTATCTCAGTAAGTACAGTCTATACAACCTAAATAAGATATGAGGTAGCGTTGCCTAAGTTACGGTTAGCCAGGGGCGTGAGGCGCCAGAAGGACAAACTCAGACAATTGAGTTACGTTACTAATCTATCCATCAACAAGGCTTGTTGACCGTGCACAGCATGTATCGGGCAAGTTCAAGTTCAATTAAATATGAGCGCCCTGGATACAATGCAGAAACCCCTCACAAGATGTAAGGCCAATTTAAAATAACGTATAAGAAACTACGGGCCATGCTGGGCCGGCAAGAAGCCCCACAATTTGAGCACCTGACAGGTGGTCAACATCACAATGTACAAACAAGGAAGAATAGACTGCTCCAGCCGTGCCAGAGGGGCAGAAGCGGCTCATGAGCTGTACACTCCAAAGGGGAGTATTACTAGCAATAACAAAGATTAACCACGGGCCAAGCTTGAGGAGCATGAACAGCCCACAGGTTAATCACCCTAAAACAATGCTTAGTGATAGCATAATAAACCTAGCTAGGTATCGATCCCAGGCCTTCATACACTTGAACTATCTCTATCCCTGGCAAGCTACCTTTGGAATTAGAACAGTGCACACATAGTGTCTGTTGCGGGATTCACTATCCCGTTAAGTGACTGGCCCTAATGGCACAGTCCCTGATACGCGAGAAGCGCGGTACACAGCAAGTATTGGTTGCAACCTGGTTGCATGATAATGTGGACATAACTCCATATTGATCCTACACAACTAGCCTAATACAAATACAAAACTAATATTTCAATATTAACTAAGGTTATCCCCCATTCCAAAATCTAACTGAGAAGCGACTGTATACAACCAGCCACGATATCGGCTAATCCTAATCTTTGACATCTAATTTGAAAGGTTACTCTGTGCATCCTGCCACGGAGTCTGCTACACCAAATCTGTCCCATACGATCCATCTATCCATAAGACTTCCTCCTGTCCAGCGGATCCATTTCCCTAACTTGCAAGCCCACCGTTGATATGATAGCCTACTCGTAGTGATGAGAGCGTGTTGTAAGGCACGGAGCTGATGGCGTTCTATATTTCTTCCCAGCGGGCTGGAGAATATATAGTGATCGGAGACCACGTGGAGAAGTGGTGACCCTGAAGTGGTGGGGTAAACTTCCATGAGATGCCAGAACAATGGCTTGCGTCGGCCACCCGCATTCACGGTGCTTTCAGTTGACTTGTTGTCGTTGTTGAGCAAGGAGTTCTGGCATGTATCCGCGGTCGGTCACTTTTCTCGGTGTTGTTCTTTCCGGTGGGGCCTTGGGCTCGACGGTCGACTCAGCGAAACGGGTATGTAAATAGAAAAACATATGTTACGAGCGTAGCATTTAACAATAGCAAGTGACTTGTAAACTTTTGACGACTTGCTTGCTTTAACAAATATTTGTGTTTTAAATTTGAATGGGGCTAAGCCAGATTAGCCCGTTACAGTTTGTCCGAGCTTGATCTTGGAGCTAGTTGTTGGCCTCCACTCTTGGAGATGTCTGGGCTCCGTTGGAATGTAGTGTTCCTACAAGGCTCATCCAGTTTCCAGGCAAGCAAGGGTCTGCCCCAGCAGGATTTCACTGGGTGGATTCGTTCCTTTTATTCCGCAGACTGAACAGGATCTGGGGCAGTGCTTGATCCCAGTATTTAAGTTCTTGATTTAGGATATGTGTTCGCATGCTGGTCTTTAATTCTTGGTTCATATGCTCAGTGTGGTTCTCCCGTAAATGTTAGTTAGCCGTTCACTGTTGTTCCGTTGTTTCCAGGATTGTCACAGTCTTTTCCATTCCTTTGACCAAAACTTTACACCATTATCAGTAAGAATGGGTGCTGGATATCCTCATCTGGGGATTACTTCGTGATCCCTCACCCTCTTCACTTGAGACGTGTGGGAGTTTGCTATCAGGAAAACTCCTGTCCATCTTGAGAATAAGTCTGTTATGACTAAGGTAAACCTTTTCCCCTTTGTCGTTCGTGGGTATGGCCCCATAAAATCAATGGCTATTTCTTTCCATGGTTTTGTGGGCTTGTGGGCCCATAATGGTGTGCTATGGTTTCTTTAGGCTGTTTTCACTGTGGTGCAGGTATGTCAGTCCCTTACATATCTCCTGACTCTCCTTACTAGTCCTGTACAGGGGTATTGTCTCTATATTGCTACTAGAGTGTTCGTTGCGCCTGCGTAGCCCGTATCTGTAGCGTCATGGGCATGGTGCATTATCTCTTCCTTCATCCTTTCTGGAAAAAACGATTCTCCAGGGGTCCTTTGAGTGGTCTTGGTACAGCAGCTGCTCCTCTTGGAGCTTGTACTGCTGGCAGTGCCGGTTCTCTCGTCGGGATCTATTTTCAGGTGGTATGGATTGTATCTCTTGAAGGTTTTGTATGACGTTATGTTTGCCTTGATCTCCTTGCTATTATTGCAGTATATTTTCGAAAGTATTTCTGGGATGGGGAGGTGGGCTAGAAATTCTGGGGATCTCATTCTATAATTAGAATGGGTCATTCTCTCTCTCTTTCTGCTGACGCCACGTCCCTGGATATTTTCTTGGTGACCATGATAAGACGTTGGGGGTTCGTTATCCCTCCCAGTCGATTCTCTATAGTGAATGAATACTCTTGCAATAAGATTGACCACCCCATAAAATGTTATTTTGCATCTTTCATTGAATTTAAACAGGTCAAATATTTGGCGTCGATCTTGAGTGTGAAGGGTTTGTCTAAGTATATATGACATCACCTTATGGTCCACACAATGGCAAGGTATTCTTTCTCGTTATAATAGTATATCTTCTCCACGGGTGAGAGCTTCGCGCTTGCGAAAGAGATCATCATTCTTTTCCATTATTTTTAATGGAATAATACTGCTCCTATTCTTGTAAAATAGTTTCTGTTTAAATTAATTTTAAAAAAGAAGACTAGGGTCAGGACGGTGGAGAGGCTGTAGTACTGGAACGCCTTCTTGGTTTATCTGAATGCTTCTTCCTCTGTGTTCCCATTTTCATTTTTGCTTGTTCCCCGCTCGAGAAGTTAGTGCTTTGATGATCTCTGAGAGGCTAGGGATGAATTTTCTCATTCATTTACATGTTCCAAAGAACTTTTGTGGTTGTATTTTTTATTTGTATGAAGAAAATCTTGAATTGCATCTATCTGTCCAGGTTGTGGCTGATTTCCCTTTTAGGTGAAGATGTCGAAGATATCATAAGGAATATTTCCCGAATTCACATTTGTCCAAGGATGCTGTGAGTGTATATATCTAGGGTTTCTCGATGATTCTGTTCAGGTGTTCCAAGTGCTCCTTGTAGTTGTTGGGTATGACTATGATGTTATCCATGTAGGTAAAACACCCTTTTCCTAGGTATTTGGCAAGCACTTCTTTGCTCATCCTATTCTAGAAGATCCCAGGAGCTCCCTCAAGCCTAAAGAGCATGACTTGAAACAGGTTGGTTTATCCTTCTGGAGTGTGAAATGCTGTCAGTTGTTTGGTGGCTAGCTCTATCGGGATTTCCCAGTATCCAGCCTTAAGGACTAGAGTGCTAAACACTTTGGCTCTTCCTATTTCTAGTAATATTTAAGGGATGTGTATTCAGAGGTAATGTTCTTCGTCGGTTATTTCGTTCAGTAATCGATAGTCCAAACATAATCTGGGATTCTTGTCTGGTTTTTTGACAATCATGATGGGGCTTTGGTAGTTGATCGTGCAGTGATCTATTGCCACGTTTTTATTATTTTTTTAGCTTGTTGCTGAATGATTAAGTTTTCTGTGAGGAGTACTCAAGTGAGGCGTTGAGTGTTGACTTTTATTGTGTGGAGAGTACAGTTGGTCACGTTTTTTGGGTTATGGGTGTCAAATACTTTGTAGTGGTTTCCAAGGATCAGCATAGAGCTGGAGTGTAATTCTTTTCCGATAACGTGTTTAACTTCCTCTGCTTTCAAAGATTTGAGGCCAGTATTATTCCAACCTGTCTGTTCTCTATTCGCCTTTCCAAATATTGAGCAGGACCTTTGATAATCTAGAACTGCCTAATTTTTACTAGCCAGTCGTGACCAAAGAGTAGGTCTTCTGAGAGCTTTTCTATTATGAGGCACCTTATTTCATTATGGATTCCTGCCATGTTGATGCTGATGGTGCAATTCCCTGTGAAGTAGAGCTTAGTATTCTTCTTGGCCAGTCGTATTTTCATGGGGCTTAGGTGTATCTGTTGCTTGGTTTGTGAATTTAGGATAGAGGTTTTTATGAAACTATATGATGAGCCACTGTCGATGACCACGGTGAAGGAGCTAAAATTATTATCTATTTATATCCGTGGCAACCCTGTATAAGGGTGTCTTTTTTTAAGATGGCTTCTTTCTTTAGGGGTGAGTTTGGCCCCGTTAGTTTCCCATGAAGTTCTTGATCATCTGTTCTTCCCTGGCTCTTTAGTTTCTTCTCTTGGAAAGCACTGGGCAGTCTAGATAGTAGAGTCGTTTCAGAAAATAAATGGTATTGTGGTCTCAAGCATGTGTTTTCTTAGTATGCTTGGTTTTATGAATTTGAAGTCATTTGACGTGGAGTTGGGGCAAAGTCTCGCTGGATGGCCTGGACCTTCCCTATGAGTTAATCTGGAGAAGCGGTAGGTATAGAGACAAGAAAAGGTCGTAGGTTAAGTTGTTGGAGATCTGTGATGATATTTTTTGACCATTCTCACTTACATTAGTGGTGCTAAATATATCGAGGTTAAAATCCTTGTGGGCACGCCGTATAAATTTCAGGCTCATTTAATTCTGGCGGGTGGATGTTGGAACCAAATCCCTGCCAGGTAAACTGTTGATAGTTGTCCCTCCAAGTATAATGCTGGAAAATTTTCTGTATCCTCCCTACTTCATTATCTTAGTTAAGGTATAGACGCTTAGCTTGAAAGGGTGCGTGTAGCTCATCTAGATATGACGGAGGGAGCCGTGATTTCAAATCTCTGCTGAATTAGAGTGTCAATAACTCTCACTTATAAATGGTTTAGTGTGTAAATCTTCTAGTTATGGTGGGAGAGGTCTGACTCTCGAATCCCAACTGAGATGTGCTATAACTAGATCTCACTAAATGAATTCCCTTTCCCTCCCACCACGTAAACGCTGGAACATTTCTACCTTACTCCTACCTAGTAAGTAAATTGCTGGAACATTTTCTTAATCATCCCTATCACATTATCTTAGTTAATATAGAAATGTTTAGCCAGAAAATTTGCGTGTAACTCATTTAGATTTGACGGGGGAGGTCGTGGGTTTGAATTTCAGCTGAGGTGTACTGTCACTTGTTGTCACTAAATAGTTCCCCTCCCCCTCACTCCACGTAAACGCTGGGACATTTCTACCTTAATCCTCTCCACCACATAGAATGCTGAACAATTTCTTAATCATCCCTACCACATTTTCTTAGTTGATATATAGACGTTTAGTCAAAAAGGGTGCATGTAGCACAGCACATCTACTTATAGTGGTGGAGGTCTGGGGTTCGAATCTCCGCTGTGGTGTACTGTCACTAAATCTCACTAAATTATTTCCCTCTTCCTCACTTCGTGTAAATGCTGGAACATTTCTACCTGACTCCTCTGCCAACAGTGGTCCATGTTGGAATGACGGATACCTACACCCACGCATGTCGACGGACGATACCATAAACACTATTTTAGTAGACATTTATGGGGGAGTAGCGGCCTCTAACTGAGGATTCGGAGGACCATGATTGTGCATAATCAGCGATGTGTCAATGCTCTCTAGTTGCGACATTAATGTTTCCCTTACCTAATTGGCCTACCCCTGGGTAGATTTGATAAATTAGGAGGGGTGGTGGAGTGAGGGGTAAAGTGAAAAGGATATTGCTGCAGCGAGTCATTGCCGGCTGCTCACACTTTACGCTAAACAGCTGTCGGGAGAGGTTAGTCCTGCACGCTCACCAGCGATGACGATATTTTATGGGACGTCGCGGGAGTAGTGACTGACGCCATGGACTGCACGTTCCACTACTAATAAATAAATAAATAAATAAACTCCCACGAATAAACTTCAACGCCAGCCTGAATCCTACCCAGATTAATGATCCAATGTAACATATAAAAAACCAATGGGCACACGTTAAAAACCAATGCGCACACCTAAAAAACTAATGGGACAGGAACCAACAAAATTGGACAAAAATAAAAAAACACACGGGAATAACATTTTGTGTAAGGGGGTCAGGAGGGAGTGGGAGGGGGAAAGCAATGACAGCTAACAGCCAATCAGATAGCCAGGGATATTTATATCGGCCAATTAGAGCGCTGTATTACCTGGCCATACTAGCTACTTATACATTCATAAGCGATATATATATTATAATATATAATATACTCTATAATATATATTATATACAAAATCGCTACGCTTAATACTATAGGGAACTTGTTTTCAATCAAATCCAGTCAATTCACACGACCTCTAAACGTAAGCTTTTCAATCAAAATCAGTCATGTCCTATTTGATAATTTTGAAACCAAATGTAGACACGTCCGGTAATAAATAAATACACAATAAATTATTTTCATTCAAAGCCAGACATGTCCATTGATGCACATATTTGGCTCTATTTAATTTAAAGTAATATTCCATTATTTTTATTAAATCACAGTGTTACGAGAGAACAAACACTGCGCATTTAAATTATGTTGGCAATAATTAATTTTGCTTTAACAAAAGCAGATCAATTTAACAGCTGCTTTTCAGTTGTTTGAAATCTAGTAGTACTCTGGAGTTTCAAATTTATTTAAAAAATAATTCTTTGTTGTCAAGAAAGGTTTAGTTTTGAATTTAATTTGCTTATGAGCTTTCATAAATTACTTAAAATAATTAAATGTATGGCACACCAGTTGGTTCTTCAAGTTTGGAATTAAGGGGGGGAACACCATAAAACGTGATGTTAAAGAGGCTGAGAGGTCAGTATCATGAAAATTACTGTGAATCAATTTGCCTTAATATTTATATAATATAAATATTTCTTTTTCATCTATTTTAACTGTAATCAGGATCAAGATCATCACTTAGTGCATTTTTATAAGTTGTTCACTCATAAAAGTAATAAATTCGTCTGCCATAAAGTTACTAAGGCTGGCATAATACAATTATTCAGAAAAGCATTAGACCTTAAAGTTTGTTAACATTTATAACATATCACTTATTAATTGACAATGTTTAAAAGAAAATACAAACTCAATTACTCATTTAATTCTGAACAATGACTTGTCTTCTTGGTACTACCAACTGAACTAAAACAATGCCTTCTCGATTCCTTTTTCATGTCACATAATATAAGACACTAATATTTAAGGAACTGAAAGGATAAATTACAAAACTAGTACAATCCCGAAAATCTTCCCACCTTACAACTGTAGAAATATTTTTCTTTGTTTAACACTTCAATCTATCAAATATTTAGTCTTACCAATCAATAAATCCTATTTTAAATGTTACAAGAGTTATGATACTTATATAAACGGTTTCTTCATAAGTATAGCCTTGATGGTATCTTGATCTTGTGCCCTCTTTAAAACATCTTGACCTCTTCCTGTGGCGGTCCAGATTCTGGTGCCGGGCTGATAACAGTATTTAGCTGTTGCCATTCCACCAGAGCCGTAGACATCTCTAGCGGGTAAAGGCACTGGAATGGTCTGATCCGTTCTCCATCAGCTGTTTTCAGCTTGGCTACCCTAGAGACCCCATTTGCTCCTGGATACACCTCAAAGAGAACAGGTAGTACGTTTTGTGAAATCAGATTCAATCAATACCAAGTCTACCACCTTGACGCTGCTGATCTTGCTTCGTCCATGATGCACCAGTTGGGCTAGGTACTCGCTCCTGAACCTCTGTCTTAGATCTTCACGCAGTTTTTCTAGGTACCTGTTCCCTTGCCAAGGTCTATAATGTCTACCACGTCCATATCTGCCATTTTATTGCTGGGAACTCCTTGTAGAAAGTTGGCTGGATTCAAAGGCTTAAGTTCATCCAAACTATCAGCAATTATTTAGCTGTTGCCATTCCACCAGAGCCGTAGACATCTCTAGCGGGTAAAGGCACTGGAATGGTCTGATCCGTTCTCCATCAGCTGTTTTCAGCTTGGCTACCCTAGAGACCCCATTTGCTCCTGGATACACCTCAAAGAGAACAGGTAGTACGTTTTGTGAAATCAGATTCAATCAATACCAAGTCTACCACCTTGACGCTGCTGATCTTGCTTCGTCCATGATGCACCAGTTGGGCTAGGTACTCGCTCCTGAACCTCTGTCTTAGATCTTCACGCAGTTTTTCTAGGTACCTGTTCCCTTGCCAAGGTCTATAATGTCTACCACGTCCATATCTGCCATTTTATTGCTGGGAACTCCTTGTAGAAAGTTGGCTGGATTCAAAGGCTTAAGTTCATCCAAACTATCAGCAATTTAGTTTAATTGGTCTTGAATTACTTATGGCCTCAGTATCACAGAAATTTCCGTTTCTTTTTTTTCCCTTAAAAAACACAGAAGCTGCGTATACAAGCTTGCTTTCATCGCAGAAGACGTGGAGAGTGAGATCACCCCTCTCGATAACACATGGTGCAGCCCTGCGTGGTATGCGACACTTAGCCAACCAATGTGCTTGCTCCCACCTAGACCTGAATCTTCATGCGATGAGATCTGGAAGTTCGTCGTCCCAACTAAGCCTTTTATCCATGTTTTCTGCAGCATCAACTTCAGAATAAGAGTGGAAGGACAAGTAAAGCCGATGGGATCAAATACTCTTTGGGCTATAGATAACAAGTTTCTCTTAGTAGCTAGACACGCTGCCATTGATATTGTGCTAACCTCACAAAGAAGTTCATAAGTAGGAATGTCCCATAATAGCCCTAAAACTAGAACAAATGTGTCTTGCATCACATCTTCAGTTTCCTGATGTATAGGACTGCTAACCCATCCTCCAAGAACAAACTGTATTGATAACATTAACATTTGCTTGTTCTTGCATATTTGATACACTCGTGACACAGTTATCTACACAAAATAACGCCGCCAGTTTTCTTGCGGTATCACACATTTTCGCAGTTGCTCCCTTCGAGTGTTGTATGACGGTTGCTCCAAGTAAGAATGAACTATATGGTATCCCAAACACTACCCTGCAGTGTCTCAAAGTTACCATAGTCCTTACATCAAAAAAACCTCAAGAAATCCCTATCTCTTTGACTCAGGCTGATCTGCAGGAATGTCTTCTTGATGTTGGCTATCACGCCAATGTCATGCTTCCTTGACTACATCATAAGCTTCTGTATCTGCTCCACAAGATTAGGGCCTTTTTCCAGACAACTATTCAACGATACACCCATCCTATCCTTCGTGGAAGCGTCGAACACAGGTATAATCTTGGTAGTAAGACTTAGCTATTTCATTACAGGTTGATGAGGTAAGAAATGTCTCCCATCTTTTGACTCTGTAGAAACTACTTCCACTATAGGATCCGTGCAAAATGCAGATAGTTTATTTGAATTCACAACAAGAGCGCGCAAGACGGCTTTATTTTAAAGTTCTTGCAGGGTAAATCCAAGCGGAATCATGTTTACCGTGATCAAATACTTGAAAATCCTAAAACAAAACTCACCGTTTCACGTAAGCTAGTTGGACAATTACGGTAATATTTTCAGAATTTGTTATAAAAACATTAAAAGACATGAATAAATTATTAAAATGTACATATTTCAATTAGTTTGCATTGGAAAAATTATTTTCTAATGAAAGAACTATAATGATGTTTTAGATGCAGACATATTTTCACTCTGTATAAAAGTTTTTTTCCTAACTGAGGTAGATGGGTAATATGGGTGTACTAAATGAACATAAACTGAATTTTACTTTGATATATGACTCATTCCTCTAACACCAATACTTTTTACAGTTTGATGTGTTTAGTTAAGAGCTCTTCATGAGCACCAGGTTTTCGATAAACTGAAGATTGTTAGACCGGTCCATCATTACGTTCGGTCACTGTGGGGAGGGGAGCAGCCAACTTCACGGTACCCTCACTCCCCACAGGGGAGGAGGGGGAAGCAACCAACTTCATGGTACCCTCACTCCCCACAGGGGAGGAGGGGGAAGCAACCAACTTCACGGTACCCTCACTCCCCACAGGGGAGGAGGGGGAAGCAACCAGCTTCATGGTACCCTCACTCCCTACCTATTTCAAACATTTATATTTTCTAATTTGGTTAAAAAGGTGTCTGTATTAGATCTCTCAAAGGAAAGTCTAGTCCACTCTTAACCATAAAGCCTAAACAGTGCACGTAGGGACCATTCCCTCCTTCCCCCTTACCAATATACGCCACTAGTTTTAAAAATATTGTGAGTGGCAGTTCTAAATTATATGAGCACGGAAAATTTCTTCTCAAAACTATATGCTGTTTAAATATTTTTTTAAATGTATTTTTTAAGTTTTTGACAAAAACTTAACCAAGTGTTAATATTTTGGAGAAGTAGTTTACGCATCGAGTTGAGACTTGAGAGCTTAGGATTTAAATTTTCACGAATCCCAGCTGAGTGCACTGTGTTCGATTGTTTGAAATGATACTTAAAATTAAATCACTTTTTTTTCAAATAAAGGTTTGATTACATACTACGGTAAATAATTTTGGTTTTCAGACATTAAATATGCATATAACAAACCGATAATCAAAAGTTTATAATTTATCACTATAATATTTAATACTATAATACCATGCCTATGTGAATCGTCAGAAATAGTCAATCACCATTTCTTCTTATGCGTCACTAATATGCCCACTATTAATATTTCGGAGAGATACTCACTTTCCAACGCTCGAAGCCATAGGGGATTCCCCCACCACGTCACCACTTCTCCGCTCGCACGCCCGAGCGCTCGAAGCGACAAACAACCCGATATTCAGACGCGTTTTTTAGATATTAAATCAGACTTTGCTTAAATTAAATTATATGAGGGTTGTAGATAAACTATTCGCGAACAAATAGCGCTTTTATAAATCACTCTATGACCATTATTGGCCGCTTCCAAGCAGTTTATCGGGAACACCTGTTTTTACATACTCGTGATTCCCGCAAAAATTTATGTTTATTTTTGCACGAAATTTTTATTAAAGGTAGGCACTGACAAGAGCTACAATTTAAGCCCTAAAACAAAATCATAATAACTACAACCCCTGTAATTAAATGTCAAAAATGGAAATCTTTCGTGTTTTTGATATTTTATTGAAAAAAATTGTGAACCAATATCAATCGAACAGGGCTAATTTTTTTTTCGTATTTTTCAGCGCTACCACAAGCTATTTTGTGATTTTAGAAAAAAAAAATGTTAACACCTTAAAAGTGAAAATACCATTTTTCGGCACATATATGATTTTTTTAAAGTAAAAGCTATAAGCCGATTCATTCAAAAGTATATACATTCATTTTCTACGATTTTTCCCCTTATTATCTAGTTGAGAAAGTGTATGGTTAATTTATTTTAAGAATGAATGTTTTCCCGCTATCTTAACTGGACTATTGTTGGAGGTTCAAAGAAAGGCACGATTTAGGGATTAATATCAATATAACGTTCATAAGAGGTTTTTATGTTTACCAACTTAAAATAATGTTTAGGTATTAAACACAAAGGCCTAGGCCAAATTGATTTTTAAAAACATTAATTTTATTGAAAATATTTAAAGATTTTTATACATAAGATGAGTGATTTTTGTGATTAACAATAAGATATGTTTGTTTTTCATGAGGAATAGGAATACTTTGGCCTACGATTCACTGAAAACTTATTATCGGGATATTTATTTCCGAATATACTACACTACAAGAAAAAGTGTGTTATTAATTTGTTTAATACTTGTTATACCTATTGAACGACTAATAATTAGGGAATATTAATATATCCCTCTGCTGGCATTATACCGAATAAAAGAATACTGTTTTCAGTTTGTTACAATTTGTGACCTTAGTGTATTTACGTAAATAAATATAGACCAACGAAAAACGGCACAGGGCCTTTTTTTAAAAAGTTTTTTGATATCAAAATGAAGTTTAATAGAATCAAAGTCTTAAAGACATGCACATATCATTCTGATATTTCAGAGTATAAATAGAGTTTATTTTTGGATTGAAAGATAAATTGAAGCAGTAGAGCTGGTGTCGATTCATGGAGTGTTGCCATAGTAAGCAGAGCTTATTAAAACTGTTCTTGTGAAGTGTTCTACATCCCCATTTGACCAATCAAACATATGTTCATCTTTAAACAACTCACAAGGAAACTATGATACCTGATCAATGAATGTTCTACTGAGCCCGAGATAAAACTACAGGTTCAGGTTTAAGAAAGTCTACTTACCCTGGTAAAACTCAACAACACGCCCATTAGTTAACCTCATTTTACACAAGTACAAAGGATGGAATGCCCTAAATAAAAAATTAGCACACTTGGCGGAAGCTAGCTATAGGGTAGTGTTAGCGAGAGAAAAGAAGGCCGGTTTTATCTGACTATACGTTTTTTTAAATCGTTCTAACCTTGTGGCGTTACTGACCAAGAGCGACGTGACCTCCAGCCCGTGTGTAGACTATTAGAGACTCTAGTGTCACAGGAGGTGGTCTGTGTTTAGATTATTAGAGACTCTTGTGGCACAGGGGATTGTCTTTATGTAGACTATTATGTAGACTCTAGTGGCACAGGAGGTTGTCTGTATGTAGACTATTAGCGACTCTAGTATCTCAGGAGGTTGTCTGTATGTAGACTATTAGAGACTAAAGTGTCATAGAACGTTACCCAAGCCAAACCACAGGAGGTTGTCTACACGAACCCGCGATGAGGTGAGGTGATGATAGCGAATATGGAGGTGTGAGCTACTCCTAGGCTTGATGCCAGGTGTTCCGACCACTACACCACGGGGACGGATGGTCTATCCTTTTATTGACATTAATGGAGAGTTTTTGAGAAAGGTATCATTTATATGGAACTTATCCGCGCTCTGGTTTAATAAAAATGAAAAACAATTTAGTGTGAAGGGGGGAACCGTGGTGGTCATACTAATATCTGATACAAGTGTTGGTCACCTCTTGACCTTGAGTTGACACTCAGATCCTTTCACTCTCTGCTGGAACAACTTAGTGACGTGGTGGAAGCGGTGGCACGTCATATCACTTCCTACTCGTGACGGAGGAGCGGAAATCCTTCTCGTCTCCGAAAGTAGGTATTAGTTATCGATGTAAAAGACCTGGAAGCTCGATAGTTGGTGTATGTGTGTGTATTTGGTATAAAACAAACTAACTCTACCGAAAATTTACCAGAACGGTTTTGATTGTTGATGTTGGAGAGATCAAGTTTGAGAGTTGATTTTATTTTGGACTATCATGAAGCAAGTGACAATGAGTGTATTGTGTAAGTAAATTTGATAGTTTGTTTCATTAATTTTTAATATGGACAGATCATTTAATTTTAAGTAAGTTCAATAAATATATTTAACACAACGTTAAAAATTATATTAAAATTCCCTCTTTCTCTGCTTATTCTAAAAATAAATCCTAGCAGTATTATCTATTGTGTTGAACTATAGGTAGTTAACTTAGCTGGTTGTAGTTGTACTAATGGTCTAATAGTATCCTCATTGCACACCGTCCAGGGGTAGTCAGTTTAGAATACACCACCATCACGTGTTGTTTGCTGCACCTCAGGTCTGTTGCTGATCTGGCTGCATCTGTCCACGCAGGCAGCTGTATGTCCTCTGTGTACATGTCCTGCCAGCTATGAGCCAATCTGTGCGCAAAGACAGGACAACAAATCACTACGAGGTTTCAGCAGTCGCTGCGTGCTGGGATGCAGCAATCAATGTCGCAGGAAGGGCAAACGTGAGTACCAACGTTCTCTTAACAGCACCAGTGATTTCATACAGGTGCCAACTGTCTCGTAATAGTACCAATTGTCTTCTAATAGTACAAACTGTTTGACATTAGCAAGGCTGTAGCCAAAGTGGAGGAGGGTTTGGGAGATTAAACCCCCCCTCCCAAAATTTGACAATAGAACTGCCTTATTTACGGCTTAGACAAAACAATAAAATACAAGTATATAACTTTTCAACACAATTTTAATGGCTATGTACATTTTTAAGAATAGTTTGTGATTGTGTTCATTGTTCAGACAACAGAGCTGTGCAGACCGAGATGAAATATTGACAAAGAAATAAGAAGTATCAGTGAATGTGGGGAGAACTGTGCAAGTGGGAAAATATGGGAGATTAGGAAATAACATTTTATCTGGAAACTATTAGAATGGTGGTTTAGATAGAGAACACGTCTCAAATGTGTTGGTAAGGAAATAAGAATAAGGGAGCGAGGATAGGATAGGTAGAAATATTGGGGAGGCGGGTCAAACTATCTCTTCCTAAGGCCACTCACAATATAGAGGTTGCCTCGTTCCCGTAAACACTGCGTACACCACTTCTCGCCGCTGTGACGTCACGTGTAGCTTGGAGCCTAGACAAGCCACTGACAGCACTGCGTATTTTAATTTGTAATTATGTAATAATATACCTGTTCCTACACGTAGCTTACCTGGTGCACTTTACTCTTTTCGTAAATCTAGTATTTTGTTTACATTATTATTAAAGACGTTGAGATATAGAATGTTCCTTTTACTTACAGAACAAAGTTTTACGCAAATTTTTATTGCACTCAGCGTACCGGTAGTATTTATCACGTTATGAGTTTGAAAAAATTAAGATAATTGGCAAAAATAATTTAAAACTGAATTAATTTTATTATTTGGATAGTATTCATAGAGACTTACATTATTTTTAGAAAGCATGACAGATATGCTGAATATATCAATTTAATTTATAAGTTTCTCACATGAATAACAGTTTAACAGATTTAAAATATGATTTGTTTATTCTGTATAAACATTTTTTCTAGTCTTTCTTTCAGAAAATAATTTTTTTTACAAGCAATAGCAATACTACACAAGCGGCAAGTGAGAAATCAAGTTAATAATTTTTCTAAGCATTTGTCTCTGTCTCTGATATCAAATTTTCCCGAATTTTTCTTTGTTGGTTTTTCAGATAGAATCAAATAAAAGTGATTTTATTTTGTAATGCATAGTTATTATAAAACGAATATACATATCGCACATATATAAACATACACATCGCAATGTAGTAGACACTACCTACTGTTGTTATAAAATGATAAATATTAATAGTACTCGTTCATGCAATTACATTAAATTAGCAAATAATAATGGCAAATAGCAAATAATAACACTGAAAATAATTTTGATTTCCAAGAAAATCCATAAGTATATTGTTGGTAATTTTCAAATTAGTGTTAAAAACAAGCTACTAATGAAAGTTACTTACTTTTTTTATGTAATGATCTTCTTGTATTTTTTAAAGGTTTTCCTTTGTTTGTCTGAATTGTATCCTCTTTTAGTCCTTCTCAAGACCAGTGTACTGTTCAACAATGTCATTTTAATTAATGGCTGTCAACTTCTTTAGAAATTCCAGGATAAGTTTTTGTCAGATTAATAACCAAATTTGATACTACGTCACGTCCTTTTCTTAATGTTTCTCCGTGATGTTTACTGAATTCTTCCTCTAGTTCCCTCGATTGCTTAATCCAGACGGCCGATGGAATTTGCAGCCCTCCAAAAGAGAAGTGTTTTATCTAGATGCTTACCGATGGCTCTCCTAAAGTTGTCGTAATTCAATCTGTGATGTAGGGCAACTTTTTTCCTAGTTTTTTTGCTATCCAACCGGCCAAGTACTCTAGAGCAGAACTCTCAAGATCGATTTAAACTTCCCTTTTCTTCCATTTGCTCAAGCACAAATTCATCTGACTCTTCGTCTTCTCCTTTGTTCCTTCTCCTGTATTTTCTGGTTGAATGGAAATTCCACAGTCTTTCAAAAAATTTTCCACAACATAATCACCATCATCTGAATGTTCAGAATTTGTATTTTTTGGCATCACAGTATTTTTCCCGAAGATGATCATTTTAACGATAAAATGCGCTCAAAGGTGTAGGATGATCATTCAGTCCTCCACGAGTCCGAATATGAGACAATAAATTTCCAGAGAATCTTGATTAATTCTATGGGTTAAGATGTATTGAATATTGTGATATTTATCTTCTACGTCGCTGAGCAATGACTGCAGAGATTTAAAATACACTATGCACCCTTTCTAGAAAAGTTGCAAACGATTTGGAAAAACTCGAGATTTTTTTTATCACCACTTCTCAGCGTTTTCATCAACTCTACCATTCTATACAGAATTTGATCTTGAGTTCTCAGATCTTGACCGTAAGGCTTCCTAGAAGAGTTGCCTAGATTTTTAGGAACAAAGCTATTAATTATATGAGACCAGTGATCACATACTCCATTAACTTCAGCCAATGTTTCCGCATCTTTGTTAATTTTCATTTCATTAAATCTAAGCCCTGACGCCGTTCTGTGTGATAGAAGTTGTTTCGTTTTCTTTATATTCTGCCTCTTAGTTTTTTCAACTTACTCTGAGATATGATATTCAATAATTCTGCTTTTAAATCTCTTTCATAATCAGAATCTTTTAAGTGCTTAGAAAATACTAAAGAAATACTTGGATTACATTTACCATCTCGCTGACATTTTTGCACCCACTCTCGATGCAGTGAACAATCTTTCGGTTTACGATGATATTGTATGTGTATAGTCTCCGGAAGTGATTTCGTTTTCACCAAACAATTTGTACACACAGCTACTTTACCACGGGTACCTGGCCTTTTAGATCTTAAAATAAAATTGAAATATAAACTACATAGCTTATAAAAGCACACGGAAAATAGTTTATTGCAGTTGTTAAGTAGGATGAAGCATGGGAAGGTTCCTATTTTAGAAATAAAATAAATTAAACAAACTCAAATTATGTATTTATTAACCTTATTAAAAAGATCTATATCTTGGATAGTAAAAATTAATATTCAATTTTTTTTAAACTATTTCTTGGGGTGCCTAAAGTTTTTTTTTCTATACTTTGTTGTTGTCGTTGAACAAAGCTGTTGATTACTTTTTGTAACATTTCTGGTGTAGAACCTCTCATTTCCTCTCTATCTCTAGCCAGAGGTTTTCCAGTCATTGTGATGCACCATGAGTACACTCTTTAAGTTATCCCACAAGAAAAAGTCAGAATATGACGACAACTCAAGGAATATCGCAGGCCATTGCACATTACCAATCCGGGAGATCAAGCGACCCACAAACATTTCACGCAGAACTGCTCTGCTCTGTCTTGCAGTATATACCGTGGCACCATCATTGTTCAAGTTGAGCCTGAAAGAAAGTTTGGTTTCACACCAGAAATGTTAAAAATGTAATGAACAGTTTTGTTCAACACCTACATCAGTGTATAGAAAAAATGGTTGTAGATAACTCGAAGACATTGTTATTAAAACAAATTGAATATCCAATTTCATAATCCAAGACCGATATATTTTACTAAGGTTATTAAATAAATGAATTGAGTTTTCAAAATAAAGTGATTTTATTTCTAACCTAGGTACCTTCCAGCTTACCACCGTGCATAGCTCGTAATAAATATAAATTTCACTAAAATCATTTTAAAAAAATAATAAAACTCACGCCTGCGCACTTCTAGCTGCGTAGAAAAATACACACTCACAGTTGCACACACGCACACACACACACACACACACACACACACACAGTAAGTACATAAACTCAAATAAAAATTAATAACCAAACATTAGTTATATAATATTTCCAAAAATGGCTGTGAATTACGAGACTATTTTACGAACTCACTCATATAAACTCGTAGTACAATACACAATGAAATATTTCTAATAATGTTCATGTTTATTTGGTAAGGACTTGAATTGATCATATTTTACTGTGATTTATATATCAAATGTGAATGCTGCGGATCACACGATTTGACGTATGAATACCTATGTGAACACTGTTTTAAGTTACTTTTGTAACAGTTAAAATAGTATCTCCCTATGTAACTCTGACTGTAGACAGGGTTATGGGAATATCTGGGCTACTAACCAGGACTCCAACTGACCCCCCCCCCCC
>CABFVZ010004546.1:0-18910 GCA_902151445.1 Timema monikensis | reverse complement strand
ATTATTATTATTATTATTAGCACCGCGTCTTACTACCCGTTCGGGTTATACGCACTTACGCTAATGTGTAATGGTAGGGTGATTGTGAGATGAAATGGAGGGCCTACAGTTTAACGTGGAATCCGAACCACGGTGGAGGCCTGGCATTCCCCACATTCACAAGATGTCTTGTCAGAGGTGAAGGAAGGGTTTGGTAATCAGATAAATCTGTGCCGGGACAGAGGATTGAACCCCGGACCCCAGCACAGAAGTTCAACACCTTACCCCTAAACCGCCAGGTCACCTAAAGTCAAAGTCTTCAATATATTTGGTCAAGGTGGAAATGTCTTTATTCAAATACTGTACAGTTTTGGACTACGTGGGCAGGGGCAATTCAAACTTTTATCCAAGCACAAATTATTAAAACTCTGGAGAATGGATAAGTCCATTGTTTAGTCAAAAAAGGGGTTTTTGGGGACTTGTCCTTCTCCGAAGACTAAGGAATTCCAAAAGGCCCTTCCCCCACCAAACGTTTGTCAACTGGAAGCCGCTATAGGGGAGGAATATTTTTGGATAATTTACATCTCTAGAATAAACTCACCTAGAAGATATTTTTAATGGTCTTCACCTGATAATTTCCTTAACTTGGTGTATTTCTAAACAATTTTAAGTTTTTTTAAACGTATTATGTTCGAAAATATAAGAAGGGAATGAAATATCTCTAAATAAAGAGGGGGGTGGGGTGATTTATTCCAGGGGAAAACACTATTTTAATAGGGCAGGGCCCACCTACCACTTATGCCATTATTTAAGAAATGTTTAGTATACATTTTCGAAATCTGAAAGAGAAGGGGCTTTATAAGTTTCTAATTGTTAAAAAATGTTTAGCACTTGTATTTAATCACTGCCATTAAACTCCAGATAACTCTTAGAGTCATTTAATATTAGAAATTTTTGTTCGCTAGTGGCAGTTGAGAGGCTGTGGTCCCCAAACTCAAACCCCCCTAAAATTTAGTCCTGGCTATGGCTTTTCATATTAGTACCAACTGTTTCATATTAATAACAACTGCGTCTTAGTAGTACCAAATGTATCATAATGGTACCAGATTTCTCATAATATCACACTAATGCAAGTGTCTGTGTTTTTTTAATACTGGCCTAAATAGATTTTGTGAAAAATTTGTAAAGTCAGCTAACCAGTCAATGACAGACTTTATTTCCACCTGAACATTTTGTACTAAACAATCCATTGACAAAAAGCTAGTTTTATATATAGTTACTTGTCACAGTAATACAAATAGAGCAAATACATTAGAGATTACCCAAGTTTAAATTCTGCTGGAGACGTTAACACCACAAACTTTTTTTTAGCATGTCTAATTACTTGTGTGGAATACACGCTTAAGTACTAACTACGCTAATGGTTATAGGTATGAAGAAGGTTCTATTTAAAGGAAGTGTAACCTCATTTGCGTGGAGGAAGAGGGAAACCATTTTGTGAAAACCACCCGACCGAGATTTGAAGCTTGATTTCCCCATCAATAGATAACAGTCTAGTTTACTGCGAGAGTGAATCCTTAGAACATGCGGCCACTGAGGTGGGTACCAGACACATCAACAATTGAGCTAAAACAAAGCAATAATAGAGATTAGCCTACATTTCTGTTCTCAAACTCACATATTGACTACAGCGCTTGGTGGTTTAGTTTGTTACCAAGTAAAGAAAATATTGTTCATATTTCCCCTTCCCCTGGGGCTCAATTATCATCTCTAATTGACATTTCTTGTTAGTATTTAAACTCTGCCAACTGTTAGTCTAGTAGCCCTATACCCCCACTCGTCCTTCGACACACTATCATGTGTTTATGTGTGTTACTGTGAATGTGCAAAATTGTTATTTTTGTAAAATTGCCGTTGAAGGTATAGATTTACCGAAAGCAATAATCTATTTAACCAATAATAGGATCTATCTACATTTAAGGGTGATTTGATAAAATACGTAATGCATTTTGAAGAAATTATAGAGCACAAATCCAAACTAACCTAACATAACCTAGCCTAGCCTAGCTTAGATTAACCAACCAAACCTAACTTTACCTACCCTAACATAACCTAGCTTAACTTAACATAAGCTAAGATAAATTAGCCTAAACTTACCTAATAAAACCTTACCAAACCTAATCTTGACGTAACTTAGTAACATTCACCAGTGACTGATGGTAATTTTATAGCCTCACCTGTGATTTTGTTAAAGGTTCGATGAGTATGTGAAATAGTAGGGCCTAAATACATGTTTTACATTCCCCAACTGAACCAGTTGATTTGTAGAATCACCGGTGACTGTACTAACTCATCACACTCGGCATATTTACAGTAGTATATAACTGGCTGTATCACCACGGGCAATGTTCATCTCTTGAGAAAATTATAACCATACTATTTAGGTCAGTAGTGCTTATTTTCTAAACAAGTCTTTCCATTATTACAAAATATACTGAACGAACTGAGAGAGAGAGAGACTCCCTAATAAACACATACTGTCTTGCAAAAAATAATACATCAAGAACCATTTGAGTTTTAACCAGAACCGTTAACGATTTAGTCTATTTCTCAAACTTTGACTTTTTTCACAAAACAAATTGTACTTTATGTGTTTGTACTTACTTTTGTTTCCCTGACCACAATCAACTAATAAAGCTCCTAATCTGTTATTTAGAGTTTGAATTCCTTGGAAGTGGAAGGTGTGGGAAGTATCGAACGACCAGAAACGCTACATATGAAATCAACACTACTTCAAAAACCATATTTAACAACAAGCTCTAATGTGTTGGGACAGGACCACCTCAACCATAGTGTCTTTCAACAATTTACTGTAGGCCCCTACATAGTTTTTACTCGTGTAACTTAACAAAAAAACTTTACAACGATTACTTTTGTTATTGTCTAATAAAATAATGTGTCCATTTGCAAATTTGTGATATTAGTTTACTTAGAGGGAATCTTGATTTTAACACTTGTATGTGTTTATTTACAGTCAAAAATATTATCAAACAAAAAAGACTGTTTCATCCAAAGGAAGAATTATAAACACTTTTTAATTGTATAGTTGTATGTTTTTTATTAAAGTAAATACAGAAGGTGTTCAAATGTAATTAAGTTTGTATGTTTATATAAATCTTTAGAACACTATAGACCTG
Organism: Timema monikensis; assembly: GCA_902151445.1. Taxonomy (NCBI): domain Eukaryota; kingdom Metazoa; phylum Arthropoda; class Insecta; order Phasmatodea; family Timematidae; genus Timema; species Timema monikensis. The sequence goes on along the minus strand of CABFVZ010004546.1, from coordinate 15,734 downwards.
CTCTAGACGCTTAATTATGTTCTAATAATATGTTGTATATTTCTTAATTTTTCATAAAATATATATTATCTTGCTGTCACAAACATGTAGAACCTACTGAAATTATTTTTCCCCATCTAAATTATTATATTGCTTCTGTAAGTTGCTAGTATCTCCTTCGGTTTTGAACTACAGTAGCCCCATGACTTCTTTGGTGCTGACTGACAGCTCACAGCTGACTTCAGACAGCTTTAAAAAGTTACCAGACCAAATTACGTATCCCTTACGTCGAACCAGATGATCTACAAAAACATATGTTTAGCAGATGTCACTTCTGACAGTCAACATTTAGGTATATACCTAAATGTTGACTGTCAGAAGTCAGCTGTGTGCTGTCAGTCAGCACCAGAGAAGCCATGGGGCTACGTATGTAATCGCAAAGCTATGTCTCACCTTTAGGCGGGAGGCACACTGTATCGAGCATTATGTGTTAACACAAGATGGAACACAAACTGGTTGTGTCATAGAACAACATGCGTGGAACATGATGAAACAAAACACGACTAAACATGTTCTTATCTCATACTTTGATCAAGATGGAGGAGAGTGATTAGGAAGTAGCGTTGTTTTTTCTGTGGGAGTTGTTGGTGACACTTCATGAAAAATAGGATAGCGATACAAGTACCAAGGTTCACGCACTGTTTAAAAAAGGGCGGATGAAAACATTTTTATGATAGTCTTTAAAAGATTAAAACTGTAAAATGCAGGCCTCTCCTGCCCAAATACTATCAGTTTTTTCAGTATTTACTACTCTACTGCTATCAGCAGCACTCAGTCCATTGCTACTCTTACCGCTATAAACTGGACTCTGGCTTGAATTTGGTATTTAAATGTAAACTTTTGTATTTAATCGTTTTAACCGAACACTAGCATTTTGTTGCTTGGCTCGGGTTATAATCGTTTATTATAATGTTCTAAATTAACAATCTTTATTTCAATTTACTTCCTTTCGATTTCCTTGATAGATAATGTTGATAATTCAAATAACAGTAATAGTAATTGCAGTTAAATAAACAATTTGAGATCAAAATTTGCCTCCATCATTATATTCCATTTAATGTATGTGACTGTACAAATAATTTATATAATAAATAAACAATGTCCGTGTCTCAATATATTGTATTATCCTTTGTATCATCTTTTTGGGTCTCCTATAAGTAGGTGTCTTGTTCCTGATTTGAAAGAAGGCTCTGTGTCCTGGAGATACAAACCCAGTAGCCTGAAACAGTAATAAATGAACATTTAATTTAAATTCTTGATCTTGGGACACATTTGTTAAAAGATAAAGCTTAACTGAGGTATGACAAATCACTTCACAAGGTAGAGCACAAACATGACAGAATCAATTAAGATATTTAACTGACTAAACAATGGAGTAATTAGATCTGACTCCCACGAAACTCAATCGTGTGTTGGGGATATCTGATTTGTCAGGCAAGGATCAAACTCTAAACATGGTTCAGCTGGACGACAGTACTTGTCATTGATTCCATCCCAATCGTGTTTGGAAAAAATCTAGTATAGTTGTAGAACCATTGGCAGAAATATCTGAGGGTTGATTTTGCAATGAGCTGCCATGAAATCAAACACTTTAAACTTAAATAAAATTATTATTTATACTATGAGCTAGTGTCTATTATATTTCGATGACCAGTTCTCCAAAAATGTCTAATAAACATGTCTGAGTTTGCACATAGTCCCATTTTTATAACATTTGTGAAGAATAAAATGTAAAGCCTTCCCATTTGTTTTTAACAAAATTGTTAGGTTTATATATAATTTATTTAGCCAAATGTTAAATTATATGTTTAATGTAAGCAAACTATTAACTAACTTATAGTCATCTTCACAAAAAATTGTATAATATATAGTTTTCCAAACTAATATGATCAAAAATATCAATCCCAGTTTATTATGGACTAAATATATATAAGTACTGTATAAGTGCTTATCTCAGTAAAAAATAGAAACTTAGATCAGTCGACTAAATATCTTAGCTGCCATCTCATGATCAACATATTAATAAATAAATACTGATAAAGACAATGCTTGAACCAAAACTCAATTGACAACAAAGAAATTGTAATCATTTTTGAAAAAATAGTTTATCAGTTGTTTTTTGAGTTTTCTTTAAGATGTGTTTATACAGTTTTACTTATCTCAATCTCAGTGTTTTATTAATTTGAATACAGATTCCCACACTGAGGTTTGAGCTGTAATATCAACTCACTCTCCTTATCCTTATCAGTGGCAGTGTATAGCCTTATTTGTGTAGCATAACTGGGGGATATTGTGAAGCTGGTACTTGTATGTTAAGTGCTGCCATTTTGTTTCCCTGGACCACTTGTACTAGACCTGTTCACCCCTGTATGAAGCGTACATGAGCACAATAAATACAACCAACCAAACAATGTTATTTCTTTCTTGAAATGTCAGACACAAAAAAAAAATATACTTAAAAATTAAGAAAAATAATTTTAAAGCACTTCATTAAAGAATATAATTTTCTTCCAAACATTTGGGAAGTGATTATAAAATATATGGTCTACTTAATGAGCTTAGGTGCTCAAAATATCGGCTCTACTTTATATTGAAGATGTGTTAGATATTGACGACTGACCGCATGACATGTTTGTTGGCTACCGGGGTGGGTGAGCCAAAGACTCGTCTCTGTGACGACAGTGTAACTTGTAGTAGTGTTACGCGCCTGACTTTATTCAAGCTATTCTGGTTGAACCTCAAACATTACAGAACAATGCACTGTAACCTTGTCTCTTACGTCAAACCGTGGCCCTGACATTTGGACACCACGAGTGGAATATTAATCTTCAATGCTTTACATTTTGGTGTCAGAAAGGGATAATTTTATGTGTTTGTTCGCTTTACCTTTAAATTTTGAGTTGACGGTGGAGTAATCTCGGCGTACCTCTAAAAGTATTTCTTCATGTAAAAGAAATTTTTCATAAATTTAATTTGATAAATAATTTCATATGGTCCACAATTATCCAGGCAAGATTGACCAATTTGTCTTTACTTTAATTTGAGCGTGAAGATTAAAGTAAGGTTAGTTTTTATGAGATAATTCATTGTTTAGAGAAATTAAAGCTCGAAAGCAGAGACCGTGAAGAAAAGGCTAAGCATTGATTTGAATTTTGTGTTTTTTTAAAATAAAATAATATTTATTATTACATTAAAAAATTTACTCGTATGTGGTAACACACCTATGGACAAAATAATGAATGGGTGCTGAGGGGGTGCGTGTAGTGGTCCCGGCGTTTGGGTACAGTGCTCTAATTGGCTGAATTTGGTCAGGTGACCACGCCTGCTCTCTCTCTCTCTCTCTGATTGGCTGTTGGTTTTCCCCCTCCCCTCCCGCCCTCCACCTGACCCTCCTCCTGACTCCCTCCCCTCCTCATGACCCCTTTCCCGTTTTCCAAACTTGTTGGTTCTTGTTCTAAATATGATGGTACTTGTAATTTCTTGTTTTTTATGTATACTCATAGCTTTTTTATTTGTTTTTTATGTATGAATATTTCTTTTTTTTGTGATCAAAGGGTTTTTATCCATTGATTACGATTGGGGCGGGGCGTTGGAGTATTTTATTGGCATGCGGTCCACAGTTCTGGGTGACATCGCTAGTGAACATCCTCTTTGCCCGGGAGCAGATCATAAAGTGTGATGGCTGAACAAGCGGCCGGGCGCAGAGCGCGTAAGGGTCGAGGCATCGCTAGCATCTACTCTGGCTGGTCGTTTAGAGATTAGTGTGGCCGCCGAGCAGCTAGCTGTTGCAAGACCCCCTTTCACTTCCCACCTCTCGTCATACCCCTCTTCTACTTTCTTTCTTTTTACCCCTCCCCCAACCACTACCCGTGTGTCACGACCGAGGTGTGGCAAGTTAGAGCGTGGGGGGTCAGAGGCCTCCCTGTGGAAAACCCTAGAGTGCCAACGATACCCTCCCCACACGCTTCACCCACTTGTGGAAGTCATGAACCCAAAGTCATGGGTCGTAGCCCTCTCAATACCCCCCAAGCCAAATAACCTTATTGTGTTTCAACTATGTAGATAGCTCACGCCATGAAAAGTATACTTGGAATATTTATTTACAAAACAATATATTTATGATTACTCCATCATTGACAACGGGACACGGGATTCAAACCCTGGGACCTTTGGCACATCAACAAATATGAAGTTTTGCCTTTCATGCTAAAATCGATATAATTATTAGAACCGAAGTTTTGTTTTACAAATATAACTCACGCTATCAAAAGTATGCTTGGAATATTTATTTAAACACATATAAAAGTTTATACAAATATAGCCCACACAGCAAAAAAAAAAGTATACTTGGAATATTTATTTAAATACAAATAAAAGTTTATACAAATATAGCTCACACCGCAAAAAGTATAGTTGGAATATTTATTAACAAAAAAATATATTTATGATTACTCCGTCATTGACACCGGGACACGGGATTCGAACCCGGGACTTTTGGCTTAACCAAAAATAATGATTATGCAAAATATAGATTTCTGTCTCTCTTGTTAATAACCGACTAAAAGCAATATAATTATTATTTTTCTATATTTAAGCATGTTGAAATATTAAAATATCAAATTCCCTCACCAGAGTGTCAAATTGTTGATTTCTAGACGGCCGCGCTATCTGTTATCGAAAAAGTAACAGTGGGAATTGAAATAAGGCGTTTCTAGATGGCAATGCCATCTATTGCCACAAACTTGGACTAAGCTCTTCATGCAAGAGTGAGATAAGCGCTGATCTTCGTGAGAGAGAGAGACAATATTGTTGATATTATTTTATAGTTAAAGAGCGGCAAACTTACATATTATACGATCTATTGCATCCAACAGTTTAAAGCATCAGGGAGTTGCTTTCAACTTTCTCCGCCAGAAAGAGATGAGCCTGACATTTAGACAGCGTGACCGCAGATATTTGAACATCGGTATCTTTTCGACGAAGTGATTGAAATTTGAAGCTTTTACATCGGCTACCAGACGAAATGTGTACCAGCATTTGCTCTGGTTTGAAATGTAAAATAATTAGTGTATGTTGCCCTCCAAGGTACTTGAACTCTTACGTCACAGGGTGAGATGTGCACGCATATTTTCGCGTCAATGACATCTGAACCCTCCAACACCATCTGAATATCTTTGCCCGAATGAAAGAGATATAATAATATAGTTAGTAATGTACCATCATTTATGCAGGGTTGCTATTTCTATGCAGTCCACTTCATTACATCCTATCCCTATTTGAGCTAATTCTATCCAGTCCACCTAATTACATCCTATCCCTATTTGAGCTAATTCTATTCAGTCCACCTCATTACATCCTATCCATATTTGAGCTAACTCTATCCAGTCCTACTCATTACACCCTATCCCTATTTGAGCTAATTATATTCAGTCCACCTCATTACATCCTATCCATATTTGAGCTAATTCCATCCAGTCCACCTCATCACACTCTTTCAGGTTTAATTTTATGATATCCTCTCAACTGCGTCTAGGACTTTCCCATTGGCCTCTTCCTATTGGTTATGCTACTCAGTACCTTAAACAAGGTTCTATATTCTCCAATTCGTGTCACATTTCCTGCCCACTGTAATATGTGAGACTTTATTAGCCTAACAATGTGTTATGATGAGTACAGGATATATGACTCATAATTATTTTATCTTCTCCATTTCCCAGTAGCCTAATTAGTACGTGAAATGTAATTAGATTATTTAAGCCAGGGATACAATGATTGATTAGCTAGCTATTGTCAAAAATTACATTTCTTCATCAATAAATAAATGCCGTAAAATATGGTGTTAAGAAATTGTTAATCACCGTAATCTTGAAGATATAATTATATTGTTAGTTATAATTCTATAATATTTACAGCCCACTTTAGTGGCTACTTGGTCTAACCTGCAATAGACTGATGATGGGGAGATCGTGGCTCAATCCCGGTCGGGTGTAATAAGGGTGTTTTCCCTAAATGGTTTCCCACTCTCTCTCTATGCAAATTCGGGTACAGTTCCTCTAAATTTGATCTTACTCAAGCTCGACCATTAGAGTAATTATTACATAGGCGTATAACCTGAATGGTAAGTAAGTCGTGGTGCTAGCTAAATATATAATATATTGCAGTTAAAGACTTCTTATGTCTCTCACAGTTACCTTACTCTTTAAAGAATGTTCTCATAAGCCTAAGTAATTATTAATAGGTTCTCTAGCGCTTCACAGCTTTATGTGAGAATGTCCTTACAAATATTTACCAGCAATAAGTTGTGACGGGTCAGTAACTAGAATGAGAGACTTAGATTACATCACTCGAGCCCAGTTTATGGAAATATTAGCGAGTACTGGCGTTACAGAATGTTGTCCAGGATCTGCCTATGGAGGTGCGCTACCAATAGGCTCGTAGCTAGGTGGCCGGCTAGTAGAACTACTAATATGTGTGTATAAAGTGAACTCACCCTGTGAAGCTTGTCTTGGAGTCAACTATTTTGGCCGCTCTCGCCAAATTACAGTAAAGATTGTCCTGGCAATCTGCAGTGGACTCCGTCGCTGTGTCAAGAGTAGAGTTATTCTCAATTGCATTTAATACTAGGTGAGTTAGGGCGTTAATACTTTCTTCAGAGCCACCTGCAATAATATTTACATAAATAGGTGAGTTAGAGCATTAAAGCTTTCACCGAAGTTATTGTTTAATATTTATAAATAAGTGAATTATTAATCTGTCTTATCACGCTGATATTTGTATCAATTATTTTTAATTCCTTGAGTAACAAGCTATATCAACACGTTAATATGTTAATATTTAAATTTAGGTGGAAACACATTGACACGTTGAGTAGAACTTTCATAGACAAACATAAAACGAGGTTATTGACCATTCCTGTTTGAATCTTGTTTGAGAGTATGAGTTAAACTTTAAATGTTGATACAGAAAAATAAAACATGTTTTTTCCCCTCACTTCTTTGGTAAGTCTATCTGCCTGTTCCGTCATCAGAATATCTTTATTTCTAATTTGATCCAACCTTTTATTTGTTTCAAGATTATAATCTTAGATAAACTACAACTAAAACTTGAAAGTTAAATTTAACAACACATTTTCATTTTGACAAGAATACTTTTAACCCTTTTTAAAAGAATTTTTTTTTCAGCTTCTCATTACAGAAACGATTATAATAATGTCCTCAAAGTCTATATTGCAAATAATATCGTGCTCAACCACACAATAGCCAAGACGCTGTAATTCAAGTTTGGCTCATAGTTGAGCGTATATAGCTGTTTATTTGTTTGAGTGAATAAAACTATCTTCCGTCTTCTTCATTAGACCCAAATATTTATCGGCAGATTTATTCTCATAGCAATTATACACATTTGGAAAGCTTGTAACAAGTTTTTCTTTTACTTAGGATCTTATAATTATGTTCCACTACAAAAATGTTTTCCCTGTACAAATCATTTTACATTACAAAATCATCAAAAGAGTCACATTCTTTAGCTGAAGAAAATAACTAGTGATTAATTTTCTGCCTTTGTATTTAACTTCTTTCAGTGATAGATATTTGTCTGTAATAAAATTGAAAATATAACGTAACGTGCAGTATGTAAGGCTTTTTGTCATTTCTATGAAAAGTACGCCCACAATTTAACATGCACCTGAGTTTTCAATAATAAATTTGCAATTTTTTCAGGTACTAAATCCTATGGTGTTTCATTAAACAGTCTCTTCCTATTTCGCATTCATAAATTTCAAAACGAGCCTGCTTCCTCTTGCAACGACCTTGAATCAATAATTAATCAATCAGACTTGGTTGCAACTCGTTGTAGTCTGTCCTCCCACGGGGAGATCTATCCCCTACTACCCCCCTCTCATCCCACAGGTTTTAATTCTGAATACATAAGAATGGTTTTAACGGCAAACACATCTGTTCCGATGGGTCCGATCCTAGCATTTATCGACCATTAACATGGAGGATGCGGAGGTCAGGGTGTCAATTCTGAATAGTACTACTAAGGATTTTTTTTAACATAAAATAAGAGTACATTAACAGGTTGAATCTTAGTGATGTGGCGCTGGTGTGACAAGTCAAAGGTTTTGAGTTCGATTCTCTTACTCTGTCATCATTATAAGAACTAATGTGTTAAATGTGGGTACATTGGCAGGTCGAATCCTACTGGTGTGACATTGGTTTGTCAAACCAAAAGTCCTGAGTTCACTCTTCATAGATAGTTATCATGAGACTGATTAATTTATTCATACGTATAGAGTTGAAAGTGGCTCATCTTGTAGAGTAGTCGTATGCATACATCGGCTTGACGTATGGCCTGGATGGAGTAAGAGAGAAGCAATGAAAACAGATGAAGGAAGCGTATAGTGTGTGTGAATAAAAAACTAAACAGAGAAAGAGGGTTGGAGGGGCATGGCCCGGGTGGAGGAAAGAAATGTGAGAAGTACTTGGGTATTGTTTGGATGGAGGAAGAAAATAAATTCATTCCAGAAACTAGGTCAATCACGTGAATATGTGCGGAACGATCAAAGTTGACGATAAATTTATCTAAAGCAATATAATTAATTAATTAGGGGCTAGGCAGTTCTGGATACCAGCTTTCTAGAACTATTGAGAACTTAGACTGTGATTAAGAAAAGGTATAAAGGGGAGGGGGCCGGGAAAACTGACTCCGAGTGTCGGGAGGTTCTGATTAAGTGATTGATTGGTTGATTGATTGATTGATTGATTTGTCCGAGTTCGTTGTGAGCCAGATGCAGGCTCCTATTAGTAACCAATCTCTTCCTTTACTGCATTTGGTATTTGCATTATCTTTAGTCAAAATTTTAAAGATAAAATGTCTGCCATTTATTGTTCAAAATCATTAACCATCAGTATTGGTCTCGAGCATCAACCAAATAATCCAGAAGTGTGTCATATAGTTTAGCAATTACGCACAGTTCAACTCAGGTTTGTGGGCTGGTTTATCCACGCTATCAATGTTTTTCTTATAAATTGTCTCTTATGACTCTCATTAATGCAAATGTGTCTATGTGAAATATCGAGTCAATTTGTAAATTTGTGTTTTTTATTTCAAAATATTTATATAAATTTCCATGGATTTTTTCAGTGTGGTTCTAACCTAAGGAAAAGATAACTTTAAAGAATGTAACTAAATGTTCTATTTCCTTCAAAGGGCACTAAACATTCTCTAGGTAATTAATTTGATTGTAAAAAAAACATTGGCCACAAAACCGTTGGCTAAGGAAAGATGAAAAGATAGATCTAAAAAAATGTCTACGTATGGTCCTAAAACTATATATATAGCTTACCCGCCACGGAACACCCCTCCTCAGTTTTAATGAGGTTGAACATTCTCATATCTACCCTTTAAATTAAGTCGTTGATTACCAAAGTGTTAAACGAACTAACGAGACAATATTAGAGAAACACATCATGGTGCATTTCTACCTATGAAATGCTAACTTCCCATCTTAGAATAACTAATTATTTTTATGACATTCATAAATTTGGTGGTAAGGCATGTCTTTTGAAAAAGTAACCAGAGACCTGTCCTTTAAGTGACATCCAGCTGAGGAGAAAATAGTTCTCTTGTTTTCGTCAGTTTAGTCAGCCTTACATTAAACACATACCAGGGCAATAAATACTTTAGTTTACAAGCTATCTTGAACTGAGTCACCTCACCAGACGTCAGTACGAACAAGAATGAGCTGACGGGCTAACAACTTACCTCTTCCCACGCCATAATCTCTTCTTTCTTCGTCCATGGGCGTGGATGTGTTTGAGCCCATATCAAACTTAGGAATGAAGAGTAGCAGGCATAGGATTGTGATAAACTTCACGATTAACTTGAAGATCGTGATCTTAAGGAGAATCTTCAAGATAGTGTGAATATCCAGGCCCATGAGGTTGAACCCATTGGTGGGTGCGGAATGAGGGGCCCCGTACACAGATGATGGTGGAGGGCCGTACACAGGATAAGAGGGGGATAGAGGAGGGCCGTAAGAATGTGCAGGAGCTGGGGCCGTGTATGGGGGCGGTGAGGAGGGGGTGTAGTAAGAATGTGCAGGAGATGGGGCCGTGTATGGGGGCGGTGAGGAGGGGGTGTAGTAAGAAGGTGACTCGTGGGGGCCCTCGTGTTCTGGAGAGGGGAATACCACCTCAGATGTGGGTCCAGAGCCATGACTGTCCTGGTATGCTTCTAGGTATGAGTCACGACCCTGGCGGTCCTTGTAGAGATCATCTTCTCCGTTTGGACTACCAGTTGCTGCGAGGGCTGCTAACAGCAGGAAGAGGAGGCTCTCACGACGCATCCTAAGGAAAATAGAAACATGGATTGGTTTAAATTTGTATTCGAATTTAATTAATCATATATAAATCAAATTACAATAAATTACAAGTGTCCGTTGGGCTGTTTTCCGCTAAGTGCTAGAGATGACCCACAGAGAGCGGTCGACAGGGAAGTAGCCAGGAGGATTAAGAGTTGGTTTTTAAAGTGTCCGATATCAGACCACACAGGGAAATGGTCAGGTCTTCGCTTCATGCCAAGTTACAAAGGAGTCCCGTGACTTACAGTCGAATAAAAGGACATACCATTCCTCTACCTCAGACACACATATGACACTAGTGACAATCTAGCAGTACACATATGACACTAGTGACAATCTAGCAGTATACATATGTGGGATATTTAATAAATATTGGGTTGGATTCCCAGCTTAGCCAAAAGTGTATCATTGATGAAAATATGGGTTTACCCTTTCACATTGATAAATTAATGGCCAGGGATTGGATGTTGTACCTGTCCTAGTCTTAAGTTAGCTTGTAAGTTATATGAAGCTACGACAGGCCTAGCAAGCTGGTAGTGGAAAATACATGGCTTGAATAGAAAACTGTACCAGAGGCTGTAAACAGTAAAGGATGCAAAAACATGTTCACTCTAGCTTCTAGCAAAGAGACATACAGTAGTTACATTGTTATCAGCAGATTACAGCCAAATTTACAAGTAGGCCTATACTATTACTTTCACGATAGTCGATAAATGCAGCTTTTAATAAGAGTATTAAAGTTCAAGTATACTTACTACATATTCTATGGCAGATAGTTTTAGGTCATAGATACTATTATTGGTTAGAACACTCTCTTAATTTTGAATATGGGAACTGTGACAAATGTTCTGATGACGTCAAACATAAATACCTATGTATCTGAGAAATTAATTTAAAGTAAAAACATAGTAGGAAGAATGACTTAAGAAATAATATAGTAATTTGGAGGATAAGAATTTAGATTATGTTACTATATTATTTGACTTTGTTACACTATGGAATTAAATCGACCCGTGTTTTGGGCGTCGATTGAAACACTATGGATTAATTCCCAGATATATAATTCTGTGACGATGTTTAGGTTGTCTATAGCTCCGTGGTCGAGCACTAGTTAAAAGGGTATATTAATAAAATTAAAGAAAGATAACTTTTGATGGCTATTTATTCACACACGGTTTATTTAAATGACATCTGCTAATTACTTATACATGCTCCAATTAAATGCTTTATATATATATATATATATATATGCACACTTGTGATATTAATGAAAGTTATTTTATACTGTGATTGCCAGTGTGTGGGTGGAGGTGCATGGATTGTGCGTGTGGCTGTGTTTGGAGACTGTGGGCGGGTGCTTAAACATACGCAAAACGGCTTATATATGACATACCCCTTGCATCTTTCTCCCCTCGTCCACAGTGTAAAAACTAACTAATAGAAAGAGTCCTGGCGACAGGTGTTGTGAAGGCTAGCTTCTTATTGGTATAGGGAAGTGGCGTCTTTGCCAAATACTGCGTAGTTGTTCCTTTAACAGGAAGAATGGTATAAACAATATATTTTATTGGTAAAATCCTTTTCACATTATTTCTGAGAAGTGCGTGTTTCTTCATGGATGAGTCATAAAAGGATAATCTACATATGTTACTTTATATATTTTAGATTGATCCAAGCCAATATAATTTCAACTTCTGTTTTTGTTTGTGTACTGTAAGGGGATCAACTTAATAGTGTACTATAGTGGTCCTAATTTATGCCATATGTACTAGTTTGGTAATATAAGATGGGAAGCTAAGAAAGCTACTAGGGCGGGAATTAAATATCATATATCCGCAAACTGGTCTGATTCGGCGGAAAACTGGGTAAGACGCTAAACACTCGATTCCACTGACATTCGCTGTCTATGACTATCTTAAACCATCTCGGGTGAGGGGTCAAGCACTATGATTGGTTCAAGGGATTGAGAGGCACGTGAGACCAAGATGGTGCAAGGAAGCCAGAGCTGCCAGGTGATCTAGGTATGTTAGGTGTTAGGTGTTGGTCCTGCATCAGGTACCGCTTGAAGAACAGACATACCAACACCGGGTAGCCTATATGCTAGGACAAGCGTGGGTCAGTGGGCCCCGGTGGACACTCGTAGCTCACTACACCTCTCGGTCCCTTCCTGTCTGTAACCCAATCCCTCTTATCAAGAAGTGTGAACTCCATCAATCAATAATTAATAATACTCTGGTAAAACCCTAACGCAGGCCTACGGGTCTGACCTTCCCAATAAAACCCACTCAGGCGTTGCAGGAGGGATGACAGTTACAGAACTATCTATAAAAAAACTGCTGATTATATGGCTTGACGTATGAATATATTTAAAATATTTCAGTAACTTTAGTAGCTCTCAGATAATTATTGTTCTACCTATCACGTTCTTTATACAGGTGTGTGTAAGTGAGGGCTCTATAAAGATATAATTATGATTGTTTTAATTGCAAAATCGACTAAAACACATTGAACAGACTGAACAGAAATGTATTATCTTCATAAAAAGATACAATAAAAGATGAGTGTGTCCTAAAGACTTGTGATAATTGAATACGAGATAAAAACATATTGGCAGGCTTTTAGCAATCTTTACTGAGAATCAATTAATCTATAAAACAATCACATCTGTTTTTTGTACAAGTCATTGTTGAGAATCATATATAAGCTTCTGCTGCTTGGTCTGTCTTTTAGTGAAGTGTAGCAACTTGTATTCCTGCACCCGGACCATAAGGTGGACCACAAGCCGGACCATAAGGTGGGCCACAAGCCGGATCATAAGGTGGACCACAAGCCGGACCATAAGGTGGACCACAAGCCGGACCAAAAGGTGGGCCACAAGCCGGAACACAAGCCGGACCAAAAGGTGGACCACAAGCTGGACCATAAGGTGGGCCACAAGCCGGAACACAAGCCGGACCAAAAGGTGGACCACAAGCTGGACCATAAGGTGGGCCACAAGCCGGAACACAAGCCGGACCATAAGGTGGACCACAAGTCCTGGTAGTTGATGTGACGGCCATCTTCAGACTTCCTTACCTTGCGGAAACAACAGCCCGGGAGGGTTGACAACTCTCTAATATCTAACGAGAGTCTATGGATATTAAGTGGATCTTAGTTATTTTTCTTGGCGGAATACTTCTTTTGTGTTTAGAAATATAATGTGTTTAATGAATTAAAAGGTTTTTTACTAGTTCCTCTGTTCAGCCCAAAACTCTCGAAACCAAAAAGATATTATAAACTAAAATTAGGCAGGCAAGTAGCCTCAAACCCAAAACGGAGCAGGAAAACATTGAAGTAGCCAGTTTTGGGAATGCAGTTTTTCTAGCCTAAGTATTTTAATGTCATAGGAATATGTTTCCGAACAGGAGTGTATTTATATTTATTTATTAGGTGAAGTTTTAAGGTTGAATGTACATTGTTACGGTTGTTTAGCTGAGGTGACCAGTTGAAAGTTCGTGGGGGGAAGTATTTCCATTATTCAAGGTCAAAGAAAGTGGGAAATTCGAGGTAGACAAGCTTTGGGATTGGCTGAGCGCTGGGTGCGGCTTGAGGACACTCGAAGAAAAGAACGGCAAGGGTGCGGCTTGAGGACACTCGAAGAAAAGGACGGCAAGGGTGCGGTTTGAGGACACTCGAAGAAAAGGACGCCAATGGTGTGGCTTGAGGACACTCGAAGAAAAGGACGGCAAGGGTGCGGCTTGAGGACACTCGAAGAAAAGGACGGAGAGGGTGCGGCTTGAGGACACTTGAAGAAAAGGACGGCAAGGGTGCGGCTTGAGGACACTCGAAGAAAAGGACGGCAAGGGTGCGGCTTGAGGACACTTGAAGGAAAGGACGCCAAGGGTGCGGCTTGAGGACACTGGAAGAAAAGGATGACAAGGGTGCGGCTTGAGGAAACTCGAAGAAAAGGATGGCAAGGGTGCGGCTTGAGGACACTGGAAGGAAAGGACGGCAAGGGTGCGGCTTGAGGACACTTGAAGAAAAGGACGGCAAGGGTGCGAACGTGTTGGGTAGCGGGTCTCTTAATAACATTAATAAGTTCATGTCTATTTACATAAAGTACAACTAATGTTAGTTAATATATATATATATATATATATATAATTATTAATAAAGATGAGACACAACAACATGCTGATCAAAAATGATCATGAATTGCCTAAAATTGTGGGGTCATTCCTAAAAGTCAAAATCGAAAAAATCTCGAAGCGCAGAATAGCCAGGAAGCTGAAACTTTTAAGCAGGTAGGCCTTAAATCAAAATAATGTAAAATACTTGATGACCAAAAATTAAAAAACAAAGCCAAATAATTATTGAAGCCCAGAAGAGATAGGAAGAATAGATTTTTCTAGCAAGTAGCTCATATCCTATGATGGTCCGATAAGACTTACTGACAGAAAATTCCAACAAGAGATTTTCTAAAAACCTATGTCGAAAAAATCTCGAAGCTCAGAAGACCTAAGAAGATGACATGTTGCAGGTAGGTAGCTTCTAATAAAAAAAACCGATCATAAATACTTTGTGACAAAAATTCACATGGGGGCCCTCAAAAAACTAGAAAATATTTTCAAATACTGTTATTTATAATGAACTGTTTAATCAAGGAACGGTTTCCCGCCTTCATTGGTGTTTGATCTACTGTTGAGTCTTTAATTTAAGGGTCACTAAAAAGATTCCAATTTACAAACATTGTCTAACCAATATCAATGAAACACATTACACGACCAGAAATGAGGCAGTTGAATTTTTAACGAGTATTATTATAATATATTAATAATTAGTGGATTATATTGTTGCTTTACAGCCGAGCTTCCCGATAAAACTTTTAGGAAATATCCCAATATTGGATTGTACAGGTGCTAAAATTACATTACGTGTAGTAAGTTATCGAGACCATACAGTTGGCAACGCTGCAGACTAACATAACATGTAGTAAGTTATCGATACCATACAGTTGACAACACTGCAGACTAACATAACATGTAGTAAGTTATCGAGACCATACAGTTGGCAACGCTGCAGACTAACATAACATGTAGTAAGTTATCGAGACCATACAGTTGACAACGCTGCAGACTAACATAACATGTAGTAAGTTATCGAGACCATACAGTTGACAACACTGCAGACTAACATAACATGTAGTAAGTTATCGAGACCATACAGTTGGCAACACTGCAGACTAACATAACATGTAGTAAGTTATCGATGTAGTAAGTTATCGAGACCATACAGTTGGCAACGCTGCAGACTAACATAACATGTAGTAAGTTATCGAGACCATACAGTTGACAAC
>CABFVZ010004545.1:0-24075 GCA_902151445.1 Timema monikensis | reverse complement strand
AAACACGTATTTATTTGTTTTACGTCAATAACCGAAATACAAAATTTTGTTTATGTAACTTTCAAAATGACGGACTTTCATACATATTATCATACATATTATCATCCCCTATTTTGACCCCTTTGGGGTGGAATTTTCTAAAATCCTTTCTTAGTGGGTGCCTACATAACAAAATGAATATACAGTACGAATTTCATGCTTGTAGCCTTGATAGTTTGCGCTCGGCGATGATGAATCAGTCAGTCAGTCAGTCAGACAGTCAGACAGTCAGTCAGTCAGTCAGTCAGTCAGTCAGTTAGTCAATCAATCAATCAGGACATGTTATTTTATAAGTATAGATTACGAAATAACTAAGTAGCTCTTAAGAAAATTACAATCAAATACACACGGTCATTGTTTTGATGCTTGGTTTTAAAACTGCTATGAAAAAAAAAAGTCAAACCCTTTGGCTCAGTCGATAGCGTGTCTACTTTTTTAGCTAAGGATCCCGGTTTCACTCCCCGTTAAGGTAAAATCAATGTATTTATAATTTGTGAAATGTGGATTTCCTACCTTTCAAAGTGATAAATAAATATATCCGGGGGCTTGTTACTGCGTTAGCCCTAGATTTAAGTTATTTTTAAGTCATGTTCTGATATAATCAGTCGGTTCAGAAACTACACGTTAAATACCTCTAATAATAATAAAACAACATAACTAAAATTCCTTTCCGAAAGTTCTTTGTGTATTTTAATTAAAACCACTTCTTGCAGACGAAATTTCAAAATAAAGATATTTCGTTTTACTTCTTTATTTAGCACCGCGTTTTACCACCTATCAAGGTGCTTATGCACTTAAATTAATGAATTTGCTAGGTGAGCAAGATTAAACTTAAAATTATATTTCTAATGGAGAAACATTTCATTCAATTTGTCGGAAAAGAATATTTACTATAAAAACTGCAAATATACAACCCTTATCTCGCATTTCTCACTATCTCACCTAAACTCATTCATTCAGTCATATGCCAACATTTTTAGGAGCTTTAGAGTTATACACATAATGAAAATTAGTATAGTACTAATACCACGACCATAAAGGAAAGTTACTAATAACTAAGTCGACCGGTGGTATTGTGGTAAAATGCTCGCCTCAAGACTTGATGTTCTAGGGTTCATATTGTGTCATAGTTGACGGATTATCCTTGAGTGATAAACATCTGTAGCTCAACTTCCTTCGGAGGGGAAGTAAAGCCGTTGTCCCATGTTGTTTGTGGCATGTAAAATAACCCTGGAAGGTATGTGGACAAACCGTTCCCTGCAAAGTTGGTAGGCTCTTTCACTCTCGCTCACAGACATTTTCGTTTGCTGATACAATCAGTCGGTTCAGAAAGTGCACGTTTGATCCCTTAATTAAATTTTGATTCCAAATTTGATTGTGTGGCATTATTTAAATAATCCCTTAACATTGTGTAATCGTGAAAATTTTCGTGGAGCCCCAGAATTAGTCTTGTCTTGTCATTTATTTTCGCAGGGCCTCTCCCCCTCCTTCCACAACACACAATCTTTTGTTACATAGCAAAAACGACAGTCTAAAAAATATTAAATAATTGCATCGCATCCTACTACCCGTTCAGGTTATACGCTTAAGTACTAATTACGCTAAAGGGCTAGGAAGTGAGAAGGTTGAATTTAGAGCTAGTGAACCCACATGTGTGTAAAGGGAGAGTGGAAAACTGTTTAGGGAAGACTACCCACAATACTCCTGACCGAGATTCGAACCTCGAAATGACACAGTCACTGTTTATTCCTCCAATTAGTCGCTTGTAATCACATTTACTACTCGCACGAGGCAGTAATAGTTTGAAGGTCACGTTGAACGACGAGTGGGTGGGTGAATGGGCGAAACGGCGTTGTTGGCTGCTGGAATTGATTCAATCAACTCTTACAGAGACCGGAGTCAAGTATGGGGGAGGGAGGGGGGGATGATTTGATTTGGCTGTGATTGTTCAAACAAGCTTGTATGGAACTTAACTCGTAAATTTGAATGGGTTCAAATAGTAACGCACAATGTTTTGGAGTGTGTAAAGATCGGCTAAATTTAAACACACACGAAAGAAAACTAACAACATCATAAAAGCATATGAAGAAACCTCATATCAAAAATATCATAAGATATGCATCAAAAGAATACCTATACCTTGTATTAAAAAACACAAAAGGAAAAACAAGAAATTGGCAACATGGCAAACATGAATTGTAAACCACTCCCTAACTCTTTACAATAATAATAATAATAATAATTATTATTATTATTATTAGCACCGCGTCTTACTACCCGTTCGGGTTATACGCACTTACGCTAATGTGTAATGGTAGGGTGATTGTGAGATGAAATGAAGGACCTACAGTTTAACGTGGAATCCGAACCACGGTGGAGGCCTGGCATTCCTCACATTCACAAGATGTCTTGTCAGAGGTGAAGGAAGGGTTTGGAAATCAGATAAATCTTTGCCGGGACCGAGGATTGAACCCCAGCCGCCAGCATAGAAGTCTGACACCTTACCCCTAGACCACCAGGTCACCTTTTTACAATAATTGAATGGCCGCATGGTCCAAGGCACTACTCTCGCAATAGTCTAGAGCAGCGGTTTCCAAAGGGTTCTCCGTGGAGCATCTCAAAGTGCTCCGCGAAATTATTGGAAAGAAAAATAAATAAAATAAACGTGACAAGATCTCAAAACTGTGAATTTGTGTGGCCATGAAATGTGCACATGTAAGTATTGTGTAGAAATTATTTAGCTCCTGCAGCGTGCTGTAAAACAGTGTAGATAGCAAGTATTTTAAAGCCGAAGTGCATGTCATGCTTCACCTCAGTCATCTTTGCCCCACCCACATTTTTTTGGAACCTTGCAAAACATCGGTAACGTTGGTGAAGCACACAGACTGAGGCACTAGTAGGTGCCAGTTAATACCGTCTCTGTGGGAACATCACCTCGCTTTCAGGTACGATTGTTAGCTTAGACACCTTTCCAGAATTTTCTGGGAAGTTTCTATTGCTTATTAAAACCTATGGTTTATTCGCACCTTATGTCAGTTGCAGTTCAGTCAGTATTCAGTCGAGAATAGAAACAAGTCAGGTCGCAGTGCAGTGTTATTTATAGTTAAAACTGTTATTTTCTGAAAGAACTCCGTGAAAGAAATTTAAAAAAACAACATTTGGATTGTGTAGGAAAATCCACTTTGTCTGACATCGCAGCAATATGAGTGCTTGATTGATTTGAATTTGATTCTGTGATAAAAGACTTTTGCAACTAAGATTTCATTGTCAAAATTTTTGTGTTAGCTAAGAGACAAATTTGAAGCTTTGTCAGACAAAGTCAAAATCATCCTTCTGCCCTTATCAACTTACTTATGTGAATCAGGATTCTCTGCCTATGTGGCTACTAAAACAACATGCAGATCCCGCCTCAAGGCAAAGCCAGATATTTTGTTGCAGATGTTCCATATACAACAAGATATAGCCATATTAAGCAAATCAAAACAAGTCCATTCCTATTATTAGAATCTAAGTTCGCGGTCTTTACTTTATCGTTTTTTTTTTGATGTAAAGTAACTTGTTACTTTCTCGCTATCTTAATTATAGGTAGAGAAAGAATTGTGATCGTAAGAAAGATCGAACTCGAAATTTTGATGAATTTTGACGTTTTATTGGGCAACTATAGCATTTTCCGCCAACCCAACATACCGATATATACTATTATACACGTTCATAAAATTAATTATTGAAACTTCAATTTTTTATAGGCTGCCTTAAAATGAAGTGAGTCTGCCTGTTTCAATTATTTTATTTTTCTCGTCAAAAAAAAGAAAGACGATAAACTACGCTTCAAAATATGACTTATGAATACACAGCAGCTTCCACTGCTGCACTTGTTTTTATAATAATAATTATAATTATTATAATTATTATAATTATTATTATGCTTTATGGTGGACAAAGATGTTTCTCTTTTCTTAATTTTTCTGTAACAGTGTTCCTAATTCCATAGAGTGAGTAAGTAACAGTGTATATTATTTTATTCGTGATCTTTGGTGTAGTGTTTCTACAAAAAATGTATAAACATATGATTTTGTTTCACATATCTTACAGTTTTTAGTAAATGTATATTTTAGGATAAAAGCGGCAGAAACTTTGTACCGTGCACCGTACTATTTATTTCTCGTGTTTTTAACTAGCAGCCTGTGATATACTAACTTATACTGTTCAACCCGCCTCGGTGGCGTAGCTGGCTAACGCGCTTTGTCGTGTTGAGCTCGACTGCTGAGGACGGGGAGATCGAGGTTCGAATCTCGGTCGGGTGAACTGGGGGTGGTTTTTCCTAAATGGTTTTCCACTCTACCTCCACGCAAATGCGGGTTCACTTACTCTAATTGAACCTTCTCAATTCCTAAATCCATTAACGTAATTAGTACTTAAAGCGTATAACCCGAACGGGTAGTAAGACGCGGTGCTAAATATTATTATAGTGCTCAACGAACCACTGGCTTTCTGCCTGGTAAAATATCTACTTGATGAAAATACATTGTAATTATTTCAACATTTTTTATTAATTTTCGCTTATACGGACGATTCTCGATCAAACAATATCACATAGCTAGATTATTTTATTATAGATTAAAATTTCAATTTTTAAAAATGTTACATTAATTTATTTATTTAAAAATATAATTTTTTAAAGACTATATATATGAAAATAATGGTTAACCATACTTACAATGAGAATCAAACTGTGTTCACATTTCCTAGGGCGTCATTCTCGCAATAAACGAGTTTGCTAGCTGAATGAGAGGTCCAGTTTCGAATATCGGCCACGTGCTTTAATGGCGTTTTTTTTTATCACTGCCATTTACTCTATCCTTTTTCGTCACGATATCGTGGGCACATTTATTTTAAAACCACCCTTTTAATCTCCTCACCTTAATTTATGCCGGTTGGTATTGGAGTTAGATGCATCAATTAAAATACGAGCAAAAGGATCAAAATACGTAATTTGCCCTTTTAAAAATAATATTATCCAAGTCACCGATCTGCTATCCCTCAAAATCCCCCTAATGTACTCTTTCGTTGAAATTCAACATCCTCCCATACCCATCCAACCCCGCAACGCTCTCGACCACAACGTTCAATATCACTTTCAGTGACCACAGAAGTACACACGACTCCGGATGTCAACGCACCCATTGAACACATTGGCATGTACGCGTGGGTACCCCCCTTCCCCCTCGAGTGTATGTAGTGTGTTCCGGGATCGTTGTTGGTCTATTTACTATCAAGCTCTCTCAGAGGCTGAAACGGGGCCTGGGGTTGAGTGAACATGGTTTCTATCACAGGCGTAATCTTAAATCATTCAGTATAGTGTGTTTGGGTAAATTATTAAAGGAGCTCACTGATGCATTTCTTGTGGGAATGACCAATTGTTAAGATTAAAAACAGCCAAATTCAATTCGCATGGATTGACCGAGTGTACCGAGATTCTGTGTTAACTCTGCTATATGGCATTTCGTCTGACTGTCCGGATATTTGCTCTACGATAGCTTTAAATTCGGGGACAGATTTTAAGTAAATTTTGGCAGGGCTGTTCTTTGAACTTAGGCTTTACAACGTATGCACATGATTTTTCGTTATGGTTATCCATTCAAAAATGGCGACCACTAAAAAATTATCTGTTTGTTCCACAATATATGCCAATTTTTATGAAATTTGGCAGGAATATTCTTTCAACCTAAGCCGAATGATTTAGGCATATGTAAATATTTTTCAAAATCTGAATCTATTTAATTTTGACTATAGCTGGGCTTTTCGTTTAATACCTCGTCTATAGTGATTTTAATTTTAAATTATAAAAATTCGATTGAGTACCTTGGACGCATTAAAAAATGTTGACATATATTGTGAAACTGACGTCTTGAACCACCTGAACAACCGTTATTATCTATTATTATAATGTGCTTTGATCACCAAGGTAAGATTTACTTCAACCCAAGGATAAATAATTATAAGAGATATTTCAATTTTAAATCAAAGGAGAAATATCTAGACTATAGTAACGATAATAACATGGAGGAAGCAAGGTCTACTGTTCACAGAACTACTAGTAAGACTGTAGTAACTATAACAACATGGAGAGAGCGAGGTCTACTGTTCTCAGAACTACTAGTAAGACTGTAGTAACGATAACAACATGGAGAGAGCGAGGTCTATTGTTCACAGAACTACTAGTAAGACTGTAGTAACGATAACAACATGGAGGAAGCAAGGTCTACTGTTCACAGAACTACTAGTAAGACTGTAGTAACGATAACAACATTGAGAGAGCGAGGTCTACTGTTCTCAGAACTACTAGTAAGACTGTAGTAACGATAACAACATGGAGAGAGCGAGGTCTATTGTTTACAGAACTACTAGTAAGACTGTAGTAACGATAAGAACATGGAAGAAGCAAGGTCTATTGTTTACAGAACTACTAGTAAGACTGTAGTAACGATGAGAACACAGAGTGAGCGATATCTATTGTTTACAGAACTACTAGTCTAAGAAGTTTATGTTGTGGCCCCATTAAAAGATAACTTTATTTGTTTGATTTTAGATCTTCATTATTTCACTTGAAATGTCATTTAAATTGTCACACCTAGAATGTTAAAATTTTAATAAGGGTAGGTTAACCTCCATATCACCTACATTTCCACGTAAATAATATTTTAAAAAAAAACACAATTTCTTAAATAAAGCAGGATTTATAAACCTTTGCAATGCAAAGTGCTCCGTCAGGCGACCCTTTTTAATCGCACCGGAGTATATTGGGACTTAAAGCGTAGTTTTCATCTTGCCTGCTCTTTCAGGGCTGGTAGACAGGGGATCGGGGTTTGAATCCTGGCCCGTTAAAGTAAATCCCCGCCACCCAAATGATGCCTCATCGCTACCCCACTTGTATAAATAATAGATATTTGAATTTTTCCAACATACCTTAATACTCAATTCATGAAACTAAATCCATTATTAATGTATTTCAAGCTTTTACCCATATATATTAAAATGTTAATCAGAACTAACGAGAGTCAAACCCAAACAAAAGCACCTACTTAAGTGCCTAGATACAAGTTGAAACCTCTTATAGGTATAACTAACTTTTTATTCGCTCCAGTGGTCGCATGGGGTGCTAGCGTATAGCCTGAATGAGTTGTAGGACTTGGGGTCTAGATAAAAAAACGGCGGTGCTAAAAACACTAATTTTTTAGTTTTAACTACCGACTCTACTAATGGCCCTTTGATACTTTAAGGATATGAGGAAGAGAGGCCAGCATTTATAAAATTAACCAACCACTCACGAAACAACCATCAATTGACTAACCCGATAAGATGCCCTCCCCCCTCTTTACCTCCACCCCCTTTTTTGTCCCACTGTCCCATTTTTGAACATTTATCCGCAGAGTAAATTAGATCGACGCCACCGGGCGCTGTCGGGCCACCCTGCTGACGGTTATTGTGACACGGACGTCGGACGGTAATTCTCTCGTTTACACGTGTAACTGCCCTAAGGACCCCCCGCACCTACCCCCGTCCCCCTCCCCTTTTCACGCCACCCACTGCATGTTTAGTTGGGCACCGGGAGTTAACCTCATTACGTTTGACCATTTTGGGGCACACTTGTATCGCTAGTCTGGGGGAAAAAAAACCACTCATTTCTACGACATATTATTCGTATTTACTATCACTATTTGCTCTCTAATAATTTGTAGCCCTAGCTCATTAGAGAGAAAATACGGACCAAACTCGATAATTGTACAAGGTCAGCAGCCACATTAGTGTAGGAATGTGGACCATACTCCATTAGTGTAGAAATACGGACCATACTCAATCATTGTACAAGTTCACCTACCTCATTAGTGTAGAAATACTTGCCCTAATCCAGTTCATCGTGAGTTTGACGCCTTAGATCACGTGACTATGACCCAGGAGGCCAAGATATATTCTAATCGGCCACGCTAATAGTGATTTTATAGTGTGGTGCATTTTATTCTACCAACCAAAGCCCCCTGGTCATCATATTCCCTTAAGTCTAGGTAGTTTAAGTTGCTGATAGCCAGTATTGGCACTGGAGGCTACGAATATAAAATAACCTCTCTCTGTCTTCCTCACACATTCATCGATAGTTGCTCCAACTCTGAATCCCGTCACGGCCGCTCTAAAAGCCGCCTAGGGGGACATCTTGGTCCGCGACCCTTTTCTCCACTAATCCATCTCTCCCGAGGGGGATTGGCTTAGCCAACCTGTTTCACCGTCATTGATATGAAGTTTACCTTCCTTTTGGATTAGGATAGGGTTACACATTTTCCTTATTTTACTCAAAACTCTTCCTCGCTTGAATTGATCCTTATAAGAGAGGGTGGCTTAACCTAATTTAGGTCCAAGATTGGTTTTGTTTTGACGTTGACATGAGCTTCTTGAGCTCTACACTAAGAGTAGCTGTTGTAGGTGACCTGGTGGTCTAGGGGTAAGGTGTCAGACTTCTGTGCTGGGGTCCGGGGTTCAATCCTCGGTCCCGGCACAGATTTATCTTATTACCAAACCCTTCCTTCACCTCTGACAAGACATCTTGTGAATGTGGGGAATGCCAGGCCTCCACCATGGTTCGGATTCCACGTTAAACTGTAGGTCCTTCATTTCATCTCACAATCACCCTACCATTACACATTAGCGTAAGTGCGTATAATCCGAACGGGTAGTAAGACGCGGTGCTAATAATAATAATAAAGAAGTGCGGATAGCTTAAATGACCGAACTGACAGATTATTCAAATATAAACCT
This sequence comes from Timema monikensis, assembly GCA_902151445.1. Classification (NCBI taxonomy): domain Eukaryota; kingdom Metazoa; phylum Arthropoda; class Insecta; order Phasmatodea; family Timematidae; genus Timema; species Timema monikensis. The sequence goes on along the minus strand of CABFVZ010004545.1, from coordinate 15,228 downwards.
ATCCAGAAATATTACGATATTAGTACAACACTTTCCTGATTATCGTCACCTGGCCTTCTAATATAAGAACCGACCAATTTTCATAGGAAGGACCTTCTAGAAAACACAAACATATTTTTGGTGGCGAAAATTAATAATACTTTACTCTATTTTTAATGTTATATTAATAATATCTGTTAAAAAGTGACAGTTTCATTTCACGTGACATGACATATGAATGTTTGATCATTGATTTAATAACTTTTCTAACTATCAGATAAGACTCTTCTTTAGAAAATTGGACTGTACAAGTATTGCGATGGCCACCGTGAGAACTAACACGTAGACCCAGCTGTTAGTAATATGAGCTCTGACACAAATGATGATGCTGTTATTTATTATGTAGGTTTAGTACTGCCTAGGTATTGTCGGTCGAAGAGGGTACGTAGGTGAGGCTTTGAGGTTCGATAATGTTGTCCATTGTTTGATCGTGAATAGGGACGTTAATTAACAAAACACGTTTTAATAACCAAGTTTTGAAACAACGTTAATTTTTTTAGTTATATTTGTAATTGCTTATTTTGAATTTCATTAATCATGCTCTAGATTAAAACACCTTTGTTTGTAGCTTTTGCGATGAATAAACTTGGGCAAAACGAAAAGTTTGCCTTAAAATTTATTTAGAATTTCTCTGTAACTGCACCGGTTTAAACTATAATTATAATTGTGTACATTTCGTTTAGTTGCTTACTTTATCACCTTATCATATAAGCTACCATATGCTGTGCTTACTATTATTACTCAATTCAACTAATTAATACCTGCTTTGGTGGCCGCATGGTCTAAGGCGCTACTCTCACAGTAGATAAGACTGCCGATGATGGGGAGGTCGAGGTTCGAATCTAGATCGCGTGTACTGAGGGTGGTTTATCCAAAATGGTTTTACACTCTACCTCAACGCAAATTTGGGTACACTTCCTATAGATATAATCTTCCTATTCCATAAAACCATATGCATAAATAATAAGTGTATACAACCCAAATGAGTAGTAGGACTTGGCGCAACAAAATAGATAATTATCAATTTATCTAAAATTTACGTAAAAATTAACATATTAAACATCTATAAAGCAAGAATAAAACTTTGAATGAATTTTATAAATACAGAGGTTAGTTTTGATAAATTATAATTTTATTAATATTAAATAAATCACTTTATTAAAACAAAGTGTTTCTTAAAAACCGCTCCTCCACATTACATTAAGGTCATCCACCCACTCGTATTGATATCGATCTTAAGTGAAGTAGCTGAGTATCTTATATCAAGATAATTTATTACATAACTTACATAATATATTACTCTAAACAAGATTATTTTTCTATGCCTAGAGCCGAAACGTTTCTATCGATTTTATTAATCCTTGTTTTTATCTTAAAAATATTGTATCTGGCAGGTTAAATAGTAGCTAATCCATGAATTTATGTGAGCAAAAATCTAAAATAAAATATCCCCAAAAAGGTCTTTGAATATTGTGACTGCCTTTTTTTTTCACAGTGTCTTATTATCTGTTGAGGTCATACACATATATGATGATTACTCTAATGGGGTAGGTAAGAGAAAGGAACCATTTTAGAAGTAATATATCCCAATTTGCTTGGAAGGATAGTGGGAAACCATTTTAGGATAATCCACTCTCAGTAGACACAATCGTGTTTCGAACCCCGATCTCCCCGTCATCAGCAGTCCAGCATAGTACTAGTGATGCCTTAGACCGTTTAACCACTAAAACGGGTTGCAATTTTATTATTATTAAGTCCAGGATGCATAGTACTTACTACAACATAATCTAAAATTTACAAATACTTGTTATTATAGTCGAATAACTTGTTGGAAGGTTTCACGTAACCCCAACGGATCTGGATGAATCGCCTTGAGATATAATGTGTATGCAATTTTATTTACAGCCATGAATAGCGGGTACACTATATATGTGGTGAATAGGCGCTTCTCATGCAAAATAAATTAAGTGCCAAAATTCTCCCGAAACCTCAGTGTAATTAAAATAACATTCACACCGGTGATCGCATTGTCTAGGACATCACCCCTAGCAATAGACTGAATTTCTGATGATGAGCTTGGGGTTCTATACGTGGCTGAGTGTATTGAGTGTTTTTTTCTCTCCTAAATTGTCTCCTAATTTCCCTCCAATTAAAACAATTAAATTTCCTCTAAATATACCTCCCTTATCCCTACTCCGAGGGTGTAAATTTGCAGCTATCCTGAAGGGTTGGTAAGACAAGTGAAAAAATATAAGTTGCATAACTTGACTGGTTTTTATTTTAGCACCGCGTCGTACTACCTGTTCTGGCTATGCGCATGTGCTATGGATTATGAAGATTGATTTTAGAGGAAGTATATTCAGATTTGCACGGAGAGTGTTTTATAAACCAATTAAGAACAACCTTCAGTAGACCTGACCGGGATTCAATCTCCGATCTCCCCTATTTGGCAGTCCAGTCAATTGCGAGGGCAGTTTTTATACCAAACAGATTTTTGGTCCAAATAAATCAAATACTCAAGAAGATCGGCATCAACTGCAGGGACACAAGGCTGATTGTAAACTTGCACCTGGGACAGCGAGTGAAGTTGAGGCTGAATGATGGAGATACCAACAGCGTAGAGATGGGAAGAGGAGTGTGGCAGGGATGCTGTTTGTCACCAAGTCTGTTAAACTTGTATGGGAAGCGGCTGGTCAGGGAAGCCCTGGATGGATGTGATAATTTTAGGATAGGTAGACGCGTTTATCCACACAATAAGCTATGCAGATGATCTAACGTTTTTGGCCAGAAATAAAGAGGTATTGCAGGAAATGATGGACTGGCTAGTGGAGATAGGGAGACGATATGGAATGGAGATAAACAAAGAGAAGTCAAAAGTGGTGATGATTTAAAAAAAATTAAGTCTCTGGAAATCAAAATTGGAAACCATGAAATGGTAAAACAAAGCAATTTAAGTACCTAAAAAGTTTGCTGAAAAAGCACTAAAGAAATCAGGTCGAGGATCACCTTTTCCAAGAAAGTTTTCATCAAGAAGAGATTACTGCTGACCAGCAATTTTAGTATGGAACAAAGCAATAAATTGGTGAAATACGATGTGTGGAGGGAGCATCGCACTGTTTGGAGCAGAAACTTGGACTTTAGGAAGATGGAAAAGAAATACTTGGAGATCTTTGAAATGTGATGCTGGAGAAGACTTGAGAAGATCGGGTGGACAGATAGGGTGACAAATGAAATCCTAAGAAGAGGTGGTGAGAAAACAACCATTCAGGATGTGATTCTTTGGTGCAAAGGAAAATGTACATTTTTCAGAATTCAGAATTTAAAAAAAAAATTCACATACCTTTGAAAGTCATAGAAAATAGTTGTGTATTAATTCCAGTAAACAACAAACTCATGTACTGCTAAAGATGTAGAAATGTTTAACCTAAGTCCAACATCTGATTATAAATATACCTAGGCAGATCTCTTAAACTAAGAAAAAGCGTACTTTACATTTTTGGTGATCCAGTTCACAAATAGGATAGGTGCCACCAAATACACCGTTTTACTATTCAACTGTATGTATTGATTTTTAAAAAAATAGGTGAAAATCCTTTCCCTCCCCTTCTGATTCCAAAGTGACGATGTTTGTGGGTCTCCGTCCCCCTCACTAACTACCCACCCTCCCTTTATCCAGTCTGGTCTCGTGCTCTACAGGACAATGTTGTATAGTTAGGACCACACATTCCTCACGGCTGGTCGGGTTCCAAGCGGAGCTCACTCGAGGACTGACTTGCATTCCGGGTGCCTGAACACGATTTGCTGGGGGAGTAGCGGTAGTCTCCGGGTGGAAGACTAACTAGTCACGCGTTAAGAGACGTGTGTACGTGTTACCCGACACCTGGGAGGGGTTGGAGGACTTACGTGACCTAGTCGGGGATGGATAGTTCTCTTTTTTTACACTATCGGATACCGTGATATTTTGGTCCTCAGGTTCAAAATTGACTCTAATCTTATACGAATCTAAAGAAGGTGAGATAAATAAAGTTTTTTCTAAATGTTTTAAAATTAGAGATGGGTGGAATCCACTATTTTTACGAATCCTAATCCCGAATCTCAAATTTTAATCCAAATACGGGGGTTATTGACATAAGAATTTAACATATAAATAGACAGTAAGAGTATGCACTTTTTGTTGTTGCTAAACTGCATCTATTATATCATTCAAATATTCAGTAAAGTTTTAAATTAAGGGTCTGGGGTGTGGTTGTTAAGTTTTTCCTGTAATTTAGTTGAGTTTGAACCACTAATAAGCAGTATTAGAGTTCTAAAACAAATTTCAATAGGAATTTTGAAAAGAAAAAAAAATCTGGAATCGTTGAATCTCTAATATTCTTAGGGATTTTTAAATACTTTATTTATCTATTAAATATAGCTCATTATTTTTTTACACGCCCATTTATTCTCGACCTATAAAAATTGGACTGATGCTTATTTAATGTATGTATCTAAATAATTAACTAATATTGATAATACACACTCCACAGAAGTGTTTGGAATGGTGTTACAATATAAAAAATACTATTAAAAAAACTAAGAATTTTTTTAGACAATATTTTTTAGCCTTGGTAATATTTTATTATGTTAAAGACTAAGATGCATTCAACAGTGTTCTGTATTAGGAATTTCTATTAACTCTTTATCTCCATTAATCACGCTCTTAAAACTAAACATTCGCAAGACGATATTAAGGATGCTATACATTTCCCGGGTTCCAAATATGAGCCTCTTTTGAAACTCTTTGAGCCGTTTCCTACCTGAAAATGGTAGACTGGTTAATATAATGGTTAATGGTAACTGGTTAATATAAGCTTAACTGACCATGCATATTAACGCGCACCATTAATGCACATAGCACCATCGTACATGAACGCGATTAAAAAGGGTAACTAGGCAACGCTAACTACCATACATAATGTGAATATACTTAAATAATGGAGTGGTCTATGTTTAAATTGTTTGGGGGAAAACTATAGAATGGGGATATTTTCTTTTAACTTATAACTTAAATGTGTGCAATTTATTTAAGATAAACAATAAAACGATGCCTTACAATTGACAGTAATTGAAATAATTATTAAGTTATTCATATTCTACATATATTTAATAATCACTGGATTATATAAACACTCCATTTACAAACAAACTTAACAAATATTATATAAAAAAAACACCCACCTCCCGTCATATTATTTACGAGAGACGACAAACCTCCAGGGCGTAGAAGTGTTGGAGGAAGGGGTATTTCAGACCTCTCCCCTAGGGGGAGTCGTTTTATTGGCTAAAAGTATGGTAACATTTTAAAGCAAAATCCCCTTTAAAAAAAATGAGTTTTGTTACGTCCTTGACCAACCCTCACATCATACATAGCCTCTTATGTTTTTGACCCACCGTGAAAACGAACCAAAGCTCCCTTTAAATTTGTTTTGGTATCTATAATCAATACATGGGAAAAACATAAACATTTATATTAACCTGAAATACAGACTTTTTTTACTAATTTGGAAAGTACATTTTGTTACGGAAGAAAATGTGTTTTTTTATCCAAAAAAGTGTAAAATACCATTACTAATCATCTCGGTTCTAAAGAGGACGTTTAAAATAAATCAAGTTACTCAGTATAACATTTTAGTAACTATTACATTTTAATATTAATCCCTTCAACTAATGTGTGACCGACGTTATCCTGCGGTTTCTCTCGAATTAAACAACACATCAACACATTCGAAAACTTCAAGTTTTATAAAAGAAAGAAACCCAATCGAGAGCAGAATTTCATGCGCATTCGACGATTAACTTAGAAACTCGGACTTGCTTCCCCCTCCTTCCCCCTTCATAACATAAAATAATAATAATATAATATTAGCACCGCGTCTTACTACCCGTTCGGGTTATACGCTTTAAGTACTAATTACGCTAATGGATTAGGAATTGGGAAGGTTGAATTAGAGGAAGTGAACCCGCATTTGCGTGGAGGGAGAGTAGAAAACCATTTAGGAAAAATCACCCCAGTTCACCCGACCGAGATTCGAACCTCGATCTCACCGTCCTTAGCAGTCGAGCTCAACACGACTAGCGCGTTAGCAAACTACGCCACCGAGGCGGGTTTCATAACATAGCTCATATAATATCTTATGTGTCCGCAACACCAGCCACGACGTATGTTCACTGCTTACACCCTTTTTTTTTTTTCAACACTACTTCGCTCACTGATGAGATAGCGTGATTTTATATAAACATAGCGTACCATGTTCTTTGACAAATAATGAGTGCAACAAAATAAGTTCCATCTCAATTCGATGAGTACTTTTTATAAATTACCGACAACAACCAAACGTACAAATATTTTTTAAAATATACCATTTGGTTTTTTTATCGCTTGTAGGCCTACTACCAAAAATTATTATTATTATTATTATTATTATTATTATTATTAGCACCGCGTCTTACTACCCATTCGGGTTATCCGCACTTACGCTAATGTATAATAGTAGGGTGATTGTGAGATGAAATGAAGGACCTACAGTTTAACGTGGAATCCGAACCACGGTGGAGTTAAATCTGTGCCGGGACCGAGGATTGAACCCCGGCCGCCAGCACAGAAGTCTGACACCTTACCCCTAGACCACCAGGTCACCTACTACCAAAAATAAAGAAACGCTACAAAAATTCGACTGCGCGGACAAACCTTAGTGTTTTATTTACTATACAGTTTTTTTTATTTTATTTTCCAGCTTTTTATCTTGTAAAGTATGCAAGACATTAAAATTATTTCCAAATAATAGTTAAGCGGTTTTTAGGGGGAAAGAGAACAATATTATTAAGTTTTGATTTGGTGGATGTTTTCAAGGTTAATTCGAGGTAAACTTTGTTTTTGTTTTTAAATAAACCTTTTTTATATCTAGCTGCATCTAATTCTACGTAAAAAGCCAAAATAGTTTTGATAATATATTTTAAAACTGGTTTGATAGATTACTTTACAAACTGAGAATTATGTCTAAAAATATTGCTAATTAGTTAATTTCTTATGAATGGCAATGGCAATTCCATTTCATTATTTTAATAATTATTATATATGATTAGTGGAAAGGTGGAACGCTAAAAAGAGGTATTATAATTTGACACAAAATTTCAATGATTATTTTCCAATGTGCCTAAGACCTTAGACAAAATAATATAGTTGATTCAAATACTAACACACAAAAACCATGGTTGTATATATTGGGCCAGTATAAATTTTGAGTTAACTCCCATCTGTCGTCTCTCCAACTGTTAATTTATATGTCTATATATAGAACAAAGCAGACGTTGTCCTGATCAATACAGTTAAAAAAATGTTATCGAAAGGATGCATGCAACTTCTCTCTTATGTCTTCACGACCGAGTTTACGTGTCTCAGTGAAATATTACCGTAAAGGCCGCCGAGGCCGGTTTCTAGGTCGTTCATTAATTATGGATGACGCCGCCTACAGCGCGGCATTTGCCCCAGAACTGTAAACTTCACTGAACGTGGTACGGACACAAGTTGAGATGAACATTTATACGTCAAGGTAAAGTCAAAAACTTAAGTGCGTAAGTGGGTTTACAGCAATATAAACAACATCCTCTAATATTTATTATTTTCTGTCTAAGGATGAGGGTGAGATTGTAAACTCCATTTTTTTTTTTTACCTTCTAAGTTTTATATTGATTAATTATTACACCATGAGGAGATCTTATCAACTACGGTATAGTAATGATTTTCATCTCTTTTTTTTACGGTTGCGTACCCCCGAGTATTAATTATTTAATGCAACTACCCAAGTGATATATTGATTTTTAATTAATCGATCAAAACTCTTTTCTATAGTCTTAATATTTTTTAAAAAAGCAAATCAAGTTAGGAAGTGACCCACCTTGGTGGTCGAATGATTTGAGGCGTCACAATAAACTAGAATGCCAATGGCGTAAGAGATCGGGGTTTGTGGTTAGTTAGAATTAGTTTTTTTTCTTTAATGGTTTTCCACTTAACCTCCATGAAAAGGTGTGTACACGTTCTCTAAATTCAACCTTCCTCAGCCCTAACTTATAGGTGTAGCTTGTACATATGCGTACAACCCGAACGAGCGGTAGGGCCTAAAGAAACTATTAAGAGAATTAAATTACCTAATACTAATTAATTAGCTAGATATCTTTCATGTCAATATAACTATCATTAAACTCATCTCACCTTGGCATAATGGAATTGGTATAGGTTAGCTTAATGCCATTCAGGCTAAACGCAGTGTATCTCTAGTTTATAGAGTCCAGATATCACTCTATTATGAATCGGTATTGGTACACGTTTACCGATAATAACTGGATTAAATGTCTGGGTGTTTAATCACTTTGTGTGGTACATACAACCCCTACATTTAATGCGTGTTTAAAACACCCTTTAAAAGAGGATAAATAATAATAATAATAATTATTATTATTATTATTAGCACCGCGTCTTACTACCCGTTCGGGTTATACGCACTTACGCTAATGTGTAATGGTAGGGTGATTGTGAGATGAAATGAAGGACCTACAGTTTAACGTGGGATCCGAACCACGGTGGAGGCCTGGCATTCCCCACATTCACAAGATGTCTTGTCAGAGGTGAAGGAAGGGTTTGGAAATCAGATAAATCTATGCCGGGACCGAGGGATAAATAATTAAATAATGAATATAGATTACTTTCAATAATCCATTATGTTTTATCGCATTTAATTAGATCACTCTTTATTCCGACGTTTATACTAATCATTATGCTCGTATCATTTATTGTATTGTTTTACCAACTTTCTTGCTAAATAAAATTAAATAGGCCTACATAATTATGTTCTATCACTTTATGTTTTACCTAGTTTTAGTACTAAGTTTGGTTATTTGCATGTATTAATAACGATAATGTGATAGGGATAAGGAAGGTAGAATTTTATGAGAAATGAACACTCATTTGCACGGAGAGAGAAAAGACAATAATTTAATAAAAGCCCTGGTATATCTCTCACGAATTCTCACACGTGGCCAATCCTGTCAATATTGAATACAGATTTATACTGACAAAATATATCTTGTATCGGTTTTAATCCGCGCACCACGTTCTAATACTTGTCCGGAATATATACACATATTTATATTAATGGCGTAGGGACGAGGAAGTAAATTGTATAGGGAGTGTACCCACATTTGGGTGAGGTAGGAAACAAGGAAAAAAACCCGTCTCAGGGGTCGCATGGTCCATAAGCCGCTACACTCGTAATATACTAGACTGCCGTTGACTGGGAGATTGTGGTTTGAATCTCGGTCAGGTGTAGACTTACTAAGGATGGTTTTTTTTCCAAAACGATTTTACACTTTACATCCTACGTAAATGGGAGAATAATTCCTTTCAGTATAACCTTTATAATCCTTAAAATCATTAGCGTTATTAATACACATGCGAGGTGACCTGGTGGTCAAGGGGTAAGATGTCGGACTTCTGTGCTGGTGTTCTGGGGTTCAATCCCTGGTCCCGGCACAGATTTATCTGATTACCAAACCCTTCCTTCATCTCTGACAAGACGTGTATTAATCACAACTTGTGAATGTGTGAAATGCCAGACCTCCACCGTGGTTCGGATTCCACGTTAAACTGTAGGTCCTTCATTTCATCTCACAATCACCCTACCACTACACATTAGCGTAAGTGCATATAACCCGAACGGGTAGTAAGACGCGGTGCTAATAATAATAATACACATGCGTATAATCTTAACGAGTACCAAAACGCTGTGTAATTTTTTTTAAAGGCAAATCAAATTCAATACACTCGGTTGTGATTCAAATCTCAATCTACCCTTCAACAGCGACTAATAGTAATGTTTTTCTCTCGCTCTCTCTCTCAAAAGCTCGACCATCGATGCGGGAGAGTTTGAAACGTAATTTAATAAGAACTGCTTTTGTTTATCACACCCTAGTTTATTCATATATCCGACACCTGGCTTAGCTCAGTCGTTAGCATGTCTGTCTATTGAGCTAAAGGTCTCAGGTTAGATTCCTAGTATGGGCGAAAAACGTGTCATTAGTTAAATGTGATTTTATCCTTTCACAGTGATAAATTAACGTCCGGGGACTGGATGTTGTGCTTGTCCTAGTCTTAAGTTAGATAAGGCATATGGAGCTGCAACAGGCCTAGCCAGCCGTTATTTGAAAATATATGACTTGAATAAAAAATTTACACAGGCTGGAAACAAGCATGAATGTAAAAAAAAGTTTATTCATATCTTAACTAAGAAAACTGGGCGCGCTGTTTGCGTTTATTTTAAGCTTTGTTCTCTAGGGTGCTTCATGGGCGAGCACTAAGACGCGTTGTAGACGTTTAAAATCCTGGATTATTTATTTTCTATTTTTTTTTTAAATATTGCTCTCACCAAATTGTAATTGAAAGTTAACACCAGTTAAAAATTTTGGATTTTGAGTTAAATGTGTTTGAAAAAAAAAGTTTGATAGCTTACATAAAATCTTATAAAACAATCCCATATTAGATTAAAATTTTCTATTGTAACCCTATCAAAACATAACTTTATTTGAAAGGATTAGGTTTCTAAGATTTGATTTAATTAATCGAGTACACATTTTCGCGTAAAGTGTCGTTGACATTTTTTAATCGACTTTAAACTCAACATTTAAATTTTCTAACTAGTCAGAAACCCGCTGATGACTTTCACCTTATTGCTGTTTAGAACAATAATAAAGAAAATTTCAAATCCATTAATTAATATTGCGGTATTTTTAAACATCTCAATGTTCTACAATGTATCGTTCTTAAGAACTAGTTAAACTCAACAGATAATGCGTATCTTAGGTAGGTAATAAAGCTTGAACCAGACGTGGTACATAAACTTGAAATCTTCATTAAAAACCAGTTTTGTTGAGGGTTTTGAAACCATTTAACCATATATTTAAAAAAACAAACATTATTTCACCGATTCCAATTTATCTGGATGTTTTTTCCGACTAAAGAATGCAGAAAACCGCACTTTGATGTAATTTTTAGTTCAAGGATAATATTGAATATAATTCCCTGGTTAATCGGCTATGAGATAGGCATTTAAAGTTACACCCAAGAGATTTTAAATTTTCACTTCCATCCAAGAAGCAATATAAAACAATGAAAAGCAAGAACAAATGGTTTCTCTTTTTTTTTTCCCCCACTGAATCTAGTTGGGAGACGTATTCCTGGCTTTATTTCTCGGCATTTCCTTTTTCTACCAATCCCTCTTGCCTTTTCCTCACCTTTGCCGCGTTAAAACTTACCCAGAGATTCGTCAAGCTCACAATTAGTAAGTTTAGATGTTCGAGTGAAAGTTTAGCAGTGTTTCTTTGTTCCTTTGCGTGTTGTGCTACCAGCTTGATTGGACATTTGATAGACAGTTTTTTAGTATTTCCCGCCTGCTTCGGTGGCTGTATGGTCTAAGGCGTCACTGTTGCGATAGACTCGACTGGCGTTAACGGGGAGATCAAGGTTCGAATCCCGATCTTGTGTACTGAGGGTGGTTTTGCCTTAATGATTTTCCACTCTCTCCCTTCACGCATATGCGGGTACACTTCCTATACGATTCAACGCTCCTCATTACAAGCACCTTAGGGATTAAAAAAATATATATGTCCCTGATGTGACAGACAAATCTTGTATTCATCTCAATTAAATTTTGACTTTAACAAAAAAAAACTCATCGGTGGACACGCGGATTAAACGTCAAGCTCGTTTAAAATTGACTGCTAATGACTGGTAAGTTTCGGGTTCGTATCTCGAACAGGATGAATTGAAGGTGATTTTCCACGTACGATTTATCATTGTGGCTTTTCCATCCCCTGAGCCCGCAAGTGAGCTATACCGACCGAGCAGCCTCCGTCTTTAGCGATGATAGTGCCAACATTCTCGCATAAAGGGTGTCATGTGGTCAGCACAACGAACCCTCTTGCCGTTATTCGCAGTTATCTAAACCAGAGACGCTACTTATTTATTTAAGTAGTTCCTTATTAATTGTTCTGAAGAGGCTGAGTTGGCCCCGTTCCAGACTAGCTGCTTCACAGGGAAATTCTGGATGTGCCGGGGATTGAACCCGGGACCTCTGGACCTGTAGCCAGGAACTCTGACAACTAGACCACAAAGGTGGGTTGCCCCATAATAATTTAAATATATAAATAAATATATGTATCGAATCACGCTTCACTCGATTTTAATGTGGGTTAGAAGTAAACGCGAGTTAAATTCAGTATCTTTTATAGTTTTATTATAAAAACTATTTTTTTGGTCAAAATAAATAATTTATTGTTCCAGTAGATAAATATAATTTAATTTTCTGCATATAGCTATCTCAACAGTTTTTTTTTTAAATATTGGTCAGAAATATCTCGGCATTTTAACGGAAACTATTTAAATGGGAAAGGGGGGAAGGGGGTTCCTATTAAAAATACGCAACTACCACGAAAGATATTTAACAACTGTTTAGATAACTATATGTAGACAATTAAATTAAATGTATCTACTCTGATAATGTTTTATATTTAATTTTATCCAGAAAAGTGTTCCGTTATCTTAGCTATAAGAATACGTTGAATTCTTTCCGTCCCACTCTCTCTCTACGATGACAGGGGAGATTTTTTTTTTTTTTAACGTCATGTCGTTTTCAATAATTCCCGAACGTAACACGTGCTATTAATATATGTCTAGCAGACCCCACGTTCTGGTTTTACATGACTGATTGTTGTGAAGATTTATACATTTGTGCAAGGTTACAAGGCGACGATGATATTTTGGTAAATGGATACAATTATTGTCGCGCAAGTGCGACGAAACAAAATTCTCGTTACCTGTCACTAACATGCGTGGGATGAATAAACGGGATTGCTTTGACATTTTGATCCTGTTCATAATTCACAAAACATGAGCTCTGTCTAGCGGAGGGATACATAACCAAATCCACTCACTAAAACCAGACGGGTTTTAAATTTACTCTGTCCCATGTTTAGATAAATGTGTAAAGTATTATTTTTTCTTCTTTATTTTTACTAATTTTTAGTTTTATGTTTAACACAATATGAGTGGAGATAAGGAGAGTATATTGGGTGGATTGTACCCACATTTACTTGGAGATTGAAAGAATGACGCTTAATGCATCCAGCTGGGATTTAAAGCCCAACTTCTTTGTCAATGGCGATTAATTTCCTTGCGAATCTAATGTTTTAGACAGCTCGATTACAGGTTTTTTAATCGGTGTGGTTTAAGAACACTGCGTTGATCCCTAAAAAATGTAAATAGGACCGTTTAAATAGTGAGAAGGTGCATTAAGCTGTCAACATCACTTTCTGACAGTCATTCGGTGCGGAGGTGTCATTAAGCTGTTTACCTCACTTTCTGACATTCATTCAGTGCGGAGGTGCATTAAGCTGTCAACATCACTTTCTGACAGTCATTCGGTGAGAAGGTGCATTAAGCTGTTTACCTCACTTTCTGACAGTCATTCGGTGCGGAGGTGCATTAAGCTGTCTACCTTACTTTCTGACAGTTAATCGGCATGGAGGCTTTTTGATAGTCAACCAGTATGGATGCTTGACAGGCACATACATTCTATTTATAGCATAACTTATCCAAACGAAATATGTATTCTCATGTATAAAAATCACAATATCATGTCTAAATAAATTTAAATCTAATTTAATAAATGTAATTTTTATATCATGCTTATATAAATGCTAATTTATTGTGTTTACCTCATCATAAATCTTTGGTTAGATACGTAACTACAATACCATTGAGGACGGATAGATCGAGGTTCGAATCTCGGTCGGGTGAACTGGGGGTGGTTTTTCCTAAAAGGTTTTCTGCTCTCCCTCCACGCAAATGCGGGTTTACTTCATCTAATTCAAACTTTCCAATTCCTAATCCTGTAGCGTAATTAGTACTTAAAGCGTATAACACGAACGGGTAGTAAGACGCGGTGCTAAATATTATTATTATTATTATTATTATTATTATTATTATTATTACAACAATACCATTTAGCACCGAATAAATAACATACGTGCATCGAGAACTATCTAGGGATATATTGAGCCGGTTAGAGTCCGAACCTTAGACGTCAGGTGATAGATAATACACTACCTGCGATTAAAGTAATTTAGGACTTAATATTCGCCTGTACAGTTTTAACTAGAGAAGCTTTATATTTGACTGTAGAAATAGATTTTCTTTTAAAAAAGAACTGTTTACAGTACGTATCACATCTCTTTGTAAAGGCCTAACTCATTTATATTAAAGCGTGCATTATAGATTTAACATATAATATTTAAGGTATCAAATTCAGTAAAACTAAATTACATTTTGCATTTACTATCATTTGATTAATTTCTCACAACATTATATTGTAAATCTCTCCTTATTTAAAATTTAAATACGTTCTTCGAAAAAATGTTTTCAACAAATTTAAGTAAAGCATAAAGGTAAAGAAAAAAAAGTTTCCATTAATTTATCTATTTCACATTTTACTCGACCTTTTCTCTTTTAACTTCATCACCTTGTTATGCCTTTCAACTTTTGGACGGGAGTAATTTCAAAGGGGCTCGCTCATAAATCTTCCCAAAAGACTATCAGCTAATCTTCAGAAGAGATGTTCGATCTTATTTGTCTAGCTTAATGAGGGAATGCTTGACAGTGCCACGTTTAAAAGGCACAAGAAATAGATAAAGAATATTAAAATCAAACCCATCTCTTAATCATTCCTTTTTATTACTTTCATATTGAAAAGTATTAAAATCTTGAAATATTTTCGCCCTCTAGATTTATTATAGGTCAAAAGTTGGGGCTGTAGGAAACTCCAGTTAAAGTAGTGTTTTTGAAGTTTTTAATACATTTTTTTTAGTAAAAAAATTGTCCAGTATAAACATATAGTTTAATTTTCTTCATATGTCGATATCGACAGTTGTTGAATATCTGTCAAGGATGTCTTGTAATTCAACGATATATTTATCTTATCATTTAAAAAGTTTGTCATCTAATGCCGCTATGCTCATGATATATATTCAAAAACTGTTTATATATCATGTGAAGAAAATTGCACTAGCTATATTTCTACTAAATAAATATTTTATTCATGTAAA